>CM040243.1:59875085-60075085 GCA_022545495.1 Chrysanthemum lavandulifolium | reverse complement strand
GTTTTAGTGACTTTGTGGAGTTTATGGATTTTGCTTGGAAGGCTTACAAAGCATCACACCAAAACCCGATGAAGGTACATAAGTAGGGATCATGAGGGTGCTCATAATCGTTTAGTGGAGGCATAATTCTTCGAAAACCCGCAGTTCGACGCAAGAACATTCTGTCGGCGGTTCCGTATAAGCCGAGAGCTATTCACAGAAATTGTTCGAGAGATAACCGATCACTCTATTTATTTTCGACAAACTCTTGATGCTAGGGGTGTACCTAGTTGATGCGCGCAAAACCGTCAAGTTCTCTCACGCAAGCGTAAGAAAACCTAAAACAGCTTAAGCACGAAATCAATGAAGATCGAGGAGTATAAGGTCTCCGGTCGTTATGTCCCAAATGAGCTATGCAATGGATCAATCAACGCCTAGTGATCGAGAAGTTTTGAACGAGAAAGAGATTATGAATTGATTATAACTACATAAATATCAAACAAATACAAAGGCTAAGATGCAAATGAGAGGAAATTTAAAAAGATAAAATCTATTAAATAAACGCTATCACTAAAATTAAAATGATGTTTTTGTTTTTATGATTTTACGAAACTGAAATTAAAATCTACGCGATGTACAACTAAAAACGTGAAACTAATTCAATATTAACCCTAAAAATATGAAAATGATGTTTTTATAAACCTAATGATAAAAGAAAATATTTAGAAAAAGAAAATTATTTTTATATCTAATTATCTAATTAAAAACTATTTTTAACTATTAATTAATTACCTAAAATACAAGAAAATAGGAAATTAAGCTAGAAAAATAAGATTAAGACTTGGAAAAGTCTAAAATATCAAAATAGACTTTTCAAAACTATTTTTGTATTTTTGTGACTTTTTATCTATTTTCTAGGAATTTTAAACTATTAAAACTAATTAAATTACTAAAATTACCAAATGGACTATGAAAATCTAGAAAATTACTTTTTCTACTTTTATATTTATCTAAGTCTAAGAAAAATGAAAATTTATTTTTTGGAACCTTTTCTGAATTTTTTATATTAAATAGTATTTAAAAAGTATTAAAAACTAATTAAAAATAGGAAAAATAGCAAAACAGCTTATAAAAATCTGAAAAATTCAGGGAAACTCTAAAATAATGATAAGAAGCTATGAAAATTAGAAAAACAGGTACTTGTGTACAAGATTATGGAGCTGATGTGAGAGTGCTTATTGAAATAAGCACTAAAATAAGCCAAATGATTAAAACAGGCAACCAACTGATCACAGAAGCAATAATATACCAAATTAACTAGATTTCAACTAAAAACAATAAGCTCTAAACACTGGATAGCAGATTAACACAGATTTGATGTTTTGATTTTAAGCTAAAAACAGAAATTGGTCCTAATTTGCAGACCAAAGATAAGCAACCAAATAAGCTATAATCTAAAAACCAATTGTTAATCCCTAAACTAGACCTAAGTTACTGCTTATAACTAGAAAACCAGCCCTTAACAAGCTACAACAAGCTCTGTGCAAGCTGCACAAAACCTGAGAAAAGCACTCAGCTGACACTGAGTTGGTGCAGGGCAAAAATGGCTCACTTTAAGCCCCTGCACAAGCTTATCCACAGGACTTGAGCTAAAAACAAATACTAGGTCTTATAGACCACCTAGAGCACTACTTGTAACCAAAAACTCAGACCTAGAAAACCTTTAATGAATCTTATGCAGAATCTGCAAGATCTGCAAAAACCCAATTTTTTAACATGTTTTGACTTTTTGAAATAAGACACCAGTTGACTAAAATGAAACTTGAATCCACTTTTGATGACTGAAATTGATGTTATAAGGTACAATAAGACCACTGCAAACTAGCTTAATGACTCTTGAACACAAAGTGAGTGATTTGATTCACAAAAATCCAACAGTTGAACTGTTTCAAGCAAAGGAAATGGATTTTGACTTATGGTGTTTTAGGGACAAACTTGGATGATAAGGGCTCAAATGAGCTAAACAATACTCAAACAAACAAGTGCTATCTCTCGAGCAAGCTTTAAGGACAGAATTATCAACAAACCAAACACCCCTTAATGCACTGTTTTGAAAATTAAAATGATATAGCAATTACCTAAGCATGTACCAATGATCAAACTAGATTCTCTTAACCTGATTACTACTTTTAGAACAGATTTCAACTAATTATGAGCACCAATACAGTTTATGCAAGATTTGTGAAATTCACTTACAATTTGTCCCATGGCCACTATGGCCTGCCACATATGAAACCAAGAACTCTAGCCTAATAAATCCAACCCACTGATCTCTAAACTAACCCATTTCCATCACTGCTTCAACCCAATCCAATTTTTCACCCATTTTGGTTCTGCTTTGACTTTCGTTGACCAGTATTCCAAAGTGATTGAAACTTACATTCAAGCTTGTAAAAAGCTATGAATAACTTATTGAAGCCTGTTTGAGATTGTAATGAGACCTTTTGAGACTTTAGCAACAGAATGTAATATAGAAAATTCCAACAGTTGAGACAAGATTGGAAATGTGAACAAACTCTTAAATTAACACTTGATAATAGTTTTTATACACTGAAACTATTAATTTGAGTACAAAATAACTTGAAAATACACTTGAGAGGCTAATTAAGAACTAATAATGTTAAGACGACATACATTTTAAAATAAACAAAAACTATCTATCCTACTTGCTTCTCCTTGGCTCCTTTTATGCTCCAAAGCTCTTCTCTCTCTCTTCTGGGTGGATCCCAGCATCAATCTGAGCCATCCATTGGCTAAACTTCATCTTAGCCATTAATCTCATTTTGGCGCCAAAACCTGTATTTGATATGAGAGACAGGAAAGGGGTGCAATTAATGCAATGTGGATGGGTAGGTGAGGTGGGGGAGACAAAGGGTTGTGTAGGGTGGCTATGGGTGGAGTTTGAGGAGGGGGGTGGTAGCAGACACAATGGTCGGGGAGGGGACAGGGAAAGCGGGTTTTGTTTATTTTAAATAGTTGGGTTGGTCGGGTTGAGGGAAAAGGCCGGGTAAAGGGAATTGGGCCAAGGTTTTATATTGGGCTTGGATAATTTTAATAGTCCGAATGGTTTGTATAGTTTATTAAACATAGGGACCAATTTTGCACTTTCTCAAAACCCAAGGACCAGAACTGTAAATTATGAAGAGTAGTCAAAAGGGCTAGTCTTGCCAAGTTTTAATAATCCAAGGGCTAATTTGAACATTTTTGAAATTCCAAGGATTATTTTTGACCAATATAAAAGTCCAGGGACTAAAACTGTAATTTTCTCAAAACTTTTAGATTTTTCACCAAAGGACTAAATATGACAATTTATGATTTTAAAAGACCTTTGGTGACTTTTCTTTTGAAATTTTGGCTCGTGGACTATTTTTGACAATTTTATAAACTTGGGGACTAAACCGCAATTTTGCAAATTTGATATGTTTTTCATCCGATTTTGATATTTTGCATTTAAAACACATAAAACACTGATTTGTGATATTTTGATCATTTTGATGTGTTTCGAGTGTTTTCGGATGATTTTGCGCTTTATTTTATACAAAATGATGAGTATTTACACACTCATCAATCCCCACATCGAGATATTGCTAGTCCCTAGCAATGATTTGAGAAAACATAATGGATTTTAAACTCTTTACCAAAAGCCATTACTTCGAGTAGCCAAATGTTTCATTCAAGTAAGAACCATGGTACACCGATAACCATGTGATTTTGAGCAAACCACCGCCTTTCAACGGATTTGATTTTGTCTTTACCGTGGCCGTACCTTCCGGACTAGCCAACTCTTAGATAAATTATCAACATTATCTTTGGTGAGTCGATTACCAATTATGGTTTTCCAACGCCTTTACCACAAGCCATAAACTTGCGGGCTAGCCAACTCTTCGCTTTTAGGATATGGTGAGTCAATACCATACAATTTTGGGCAAATTGCAAGCCATATAAACGGATTTGAGGTATCTTTACCAAGAGCCGCTTGCTCTGGATTAGCCAATCCTTTAGTCTTCTGTACATGGCGATCGATAACCATATGAGAAAGTGTAGAACACTTTCTCCAAAAAAATTTTGGCCAAAACGGGGATTAGGCGGGTTATTTACATGATAAAATTCGTGAGAATCCCCACACTTAGAAATGAATATTGCCCTCAATATTCAAAGTACCGTGCGTTATGCCGAAACAAAGAACGTGAAAGGAAATACTAAGGCCATTATTTAGAAAGATGATTTTTTTTTTTTTTTTTTTTTTTTTTTTTAAACATGTGGGCAACCCCCACACTAGGGTGGTAGAAAGAGGTGAGAAAATGTAAATATGGGTGAAAACCCATATGGCATGCTATCGCTTTTTGATTACCGAGTCGCTAGCTTGACTCGATCCCCGCATTCATTGGTTCATGGGGAAAGTTTGAAGATCCGAGACAACCATGGATGGAATGTCCTCGCCAAAATAATGCTTCACTCGATGACCATTCACTTTGAAATTAGGACCATCGGGTTGAGATAACTCAATGGTACCATAAGGATAAACCTTCGCGATAGTAAATGGACCAGACCAACGGGACTTGAGCTTTCCCGAGAAAATCTTCAATCTTGAATTGAAAAGAAGGACTCTATCACCTACGTTGAAAACGCGGTTCTTGATTTTTGAGTCATGAATCTTCTTTGTCTTTTGTTTATAGATCAAAGAGTTCTCGTAAGCTTGATCACGGAGTTCATTTAGTTCATTCATTTGAACTTTCCTATGATCACCCATTGTCGAATATCAAAGTTAGCATGCTTCAAGGCCCAAGACGCCTTGTGCTCGAGCTCAACCGGAAGATGACATGCCTTCCGTACACCACCAGATGGAGTGCACCCGATGGGTGTTTTGTAGGTCAGACGGAAGGCCCAGTGAGCGCCATCTAACTTATCCGACCAAGAGGCACGGTTTCACCAACCGTCCTCTCCAAGATTCTTTATCCCCGGTTAGAAACTTCCACTTGCCCACTTGTTTGTGGGTGATACGCAGAGAGGTACGGTGAGTTACACCGCACTTTTGGATGACTCTAGCAAATTGGTCATTGCAGAAATGCGTACTCACGATCACTGATGATGGCTCGTGGAGTTCCAAACCTAGCAAAGAGAGATTTCAAGAATTTCACAACAACTCGGGCATCGTTGGTGGGTAAAGCTTTAGCTTCAACCCATTTTGACAAGTAGTCAACGGCCACGAGTATGTACTTATTTCCGTGAGAAGAAGGAAATGGCCCCATAAAGTCAATGCCCCAGATGTCAAATATCTCACACACTTGAATGGCGTTTTGCGGCATTTCATTCCTTTGTGAGATATTCCCGTGACGTTGACAAGCGTCACAAGTTTTGACGAATTCATGGGCATCCTTATAGATCGTGGGCCAATAGAATCCCGAATCAAACACCTTCTTGGTGTAGTTGGGGCTATGATGTCCCCAAGAGGGTCCGTAATGGCAAGCCTTGAGAATGTCAATAGCTTCCCGACCATACACACATCGCCGGATGACTTGATCCGCATGATTTTAAACAAGTAGGGTCGCCCCGAAATAATGTTTCACATCTTTAAAGAATTTATTTTTCGTTGGGACGACATCCCTTTCACAACAAAGTTACCCGCATGGTAATTTGCAAAGTCGGCAAACCATGGGGTAGAAGAGTCTCCGCTAAAAGAAACCACGTTGAGTGTTTCGAGAGGAAAAGTTTCATTAATTTCCTTTTCTCGAACACATTTTGATGAGGGTTCTCTAATCGGGAGAGATGATCGTGACCAGTGTTCTCATCCTTTTATCACGAATGATGATATCAAATTCTTGTAGAGGAGAACCCAACGGAGCAATCTCGGCTTTGCATCTTGTTTTGCAAAGAGATATTTGAGGCCGAGTGATCCGTATACACCACGCATTTGGTCAAGA
This sequence comes from Chrysanthemum lavandulifolium, assembly GCA_022545495.1. Lineage (NCBI taxonomy): Eukaryota > Viridiplantae > Streptophyta > Magnoliopsida > Asterales > Asteraceae > Chrysanthemum > Chrysanthemum lavandulifolium. The sequence goes on along the minus strand of CM040243.1, from coordinate 60,069,125 downwards.
TAAGATATGGTCAAACTTCTCAAACGCATACACCACCGCTAATAATTCTTTTTCCGTAGTGGTGTAATGAGTCCGAGCTTCATCATAGTTTTGCTTGCGTAGTGGATTGGCCGGAAATGCTTGGTTTTGCGTTGCCCAAGACCGCACCGATTGCAAAATCACTTGCATCGCACATGAGCTCGGGGTAAGTCCCAATGGGGCAACTAGAATGGTGCTTCCGTAAGCTTTTTCTTAAGTGTTTCAAAAGCTTGATGCACTCAGAGAGAAAATGAAAGGAGCATCTTTTTCGAGAAGATGGGTCATAGTCGAGCGATTTTAGAGAAATCTTGAATAAATCTGCGATAAAACCCGCATGACCTAGGAAACTCCTAACACCTTTGATAAGTGAGTGGGATGAGGTAATTTAGCAATGACATCAACTTTGCTCTATCAACCTCGATCCCATTCTTAGAAATCTTATGGCCAAGGACAATGCCCTCTTTGACCATAAAGTGGCTCTTCTCCCGGTTTAGACAGAGATTGTGTCTTCACACCTTTAAGCATTTTGTCTAAGTGGAGAGACAAGTCCGAAATGAGTCCCCAATGACCGAGAAGTCATCCATAAACACCTCCATAGTTTCCGATCATGTCGTGGAAAATGGCCATCATACAACGTTGAACGTGCCAGAGCATTGCATAAGCCAAAAGGCATACGTCAGTAGGCAAACGTCCCGTATGGGCGGTGAATGTAGTTTTCTCTTGATCCGGCGGATCAATGGGGATCTGAAAGTATCCCGAGAAACCATCAAGGAAACAATAGTATTCGCTCCTCGCTAATCTCTCAAGCATCCGGTCCATGAAGGGTAGAGGAAAATGGTCTTTTCGTGGCGTCATTTAACTTTCGATAGTCAATACACACGCCAACCCGTAACCAATCGAGTTGGAATCAACTCGCTTTCTTCATTCGTGACAACAAGAATGCCACCCTTTTTGGAACGCAATGAATTGGGCTAACCCAAGGACTATCGAGATCGGGTAAATCGACCGCATCAAGAAGTTTGAGAACCTCTTGTTTGATAACCTCATGAATCTTAGGATTCACCCTTCTCGACTTTGATCACGGCTTGAAGTCATCCTCCATTAAGATTTTGTGAGTACAAAACTCGTGGTTGATACCCTTTATATCGGAGAGTTTCCAAGCAATTGCTTGCTTGTGTGACTTCAAGACCTTTATGAGAGCGCTTTTCCTCCTCGCTTAAGTTTTTAGCAATTATGACGGGTAATTTATCATCACCCTCCAAGAATGCATACTCGAGATGAGGAGGTAGGTCCTTAGTTCAACCTCGGAAATTCTTCAGTGGAAGATTGCACCGACTTGATTTCCTCGATTGAGATTTCCTTCGGAGGAGTGAAGGTAATGGATCTTCATTGAGCAACCGCCAAGATAAAGAATATCCCTCCGAATCATACACACCATCAATTCCAGCGGAATTGATTCATCAAGAGCCAAGAATTCATCGATCTCTTCCGTAGGAAGTCACCTCCTCAAACGGAGTGAGAGGGAAGAGTCGGCAATGATAGGATGAGAAGATGTGGTGGAATTGGAATTCCCACTCACGAATTATGAAGATAACCAAGAAACTCTTGAGAGTACTCAAGCAATATCAATCAAATCGACTCGATTAATTGATTCAAGATCATAATTTGAGGAGTACCTCAAGTTTGATCGAGGTTAAAGGTATGACTTCATTACCCACACGAGAGTGATCTCTTGCTCAAATACATCTATAAGAGCACGGCCCGTCCTCAAGAACTCCCGCCCAACAATTAGGGAACTCGAGGATCAAGATCGAAATCAACGACCACAAAGTCACCGAAGTGGAACTTTCCTACTTTCACAAATACATCCTCGGCAATGCCAAGAGGACGAGATATAGATCGATCCGCAAGCTCAAGAGTCATGCGGTAGGAATGAGTTCCTAAGAGACAGTTGTTTCCATATCGAATCGCATCGATTGATGCTTGCACCAAGATCGGCAAGGGCAAAGCACTCAATCATCCCAGAAAAACACAAGGAAGAAGAAATTTTCCGGATCTCCAAGCTTCTGAAGCTTTTTCAACAAGACTGCCGAGCAATTTTCATTCAAAGGAGTTTTAGCCATTTCAAACAGCTTTTCTTTGTTGCTCAAAGATATGTTTGGTGGATGCAAATTTGGGCATCAACATGATGGCATCCGCTGCTTATGTCAAAGTGAAGCTCTTGGAAAATCTGAAAGAACTTTTCCATCGATGACTAGCTTTCATGGAGCTTTTGCTCATGTAACCGTGAGGGTAAGGAATAGAAGTTTTGGATTTAGGGTCAACAACCGGAGGTTCAAAACAACCTGTGCTTGGGTTTGGGACAACCCGAGGATGGACATTATTGGCACCTCCGTTATTAGTAGGAAGTTCCTTGTCCTTTGTCGCCTGTGTTCGCCCACTACCTTCTTCGGAGAGGAAGAAGAGGTAGTAGGACAATGGGTCCGTAATAAAGCACCACTGGGTTGTGATCGCCTTTGCATCGCCCCTCGGATTAGCGATCGTGTTGCTAGGTAAAGTACCGAGCCCGAGGGTCGATCATTTAAAGACTTCTTGATCTCGTAAATGGTGACCAACAACCGATTCATTTCTTCCAGGATTTCATGAATTGTTTCAACAACTCATCGAAGATGGTCCAGTTGGAACAATGGCTTGATTTTGAGCAGGAAAATTCGCCTCTATTGTTAGGATTAGGGCCTTGATTCGAAAATTCCTGGATTATTGCTATGATAATACCCTTGGTTGAAATTTCCGACTGGTTTCTATTGTAATTTCCTTGATGTTGGAAATTTTGATTACGATTTTGAAAACCGTTGTTTTGATTGAATTGACCTTGGTTTTGAAAACCTTGGTTCGGTCTATTCGATTCGTTACGGTTTTGATTCGATTGAAACCGGAGGTCCAGAGTAGTGGTTAGGACGGTGGTTCGGCCCTGAGGAGCACGATATTGATTGCCTCCTTGATTAGACATCCCGCCCACAAGATTGGCTTCAAAGGGTTACCATCGGTGGCCATACAGCTTATAGTAAGCATGGGGCCACCACAGTAACACTGCACTTCCACTTTCTTGACTTCAGCAGAGGTGAAGTTTGTGGAAAAGAGACTTTCTTTTGATTGGAGGACCAAAGCTTGATAGCTTCCGTGAGTTTATCAATCTTAGCATCGGTGCTAGACCGACTCACCAGGCGATGAAGAAGAAGAAGGACCAACATCGACTTGGGAAACAACCGCTTGCTTCGCAAAGCGGACCTTGGACTTATTTTCGATTATCGCCAAAGCTTCTTTGACAGCTTTGCTTAGGAAATTTCCTCCGCGGAGGAATTGAGAGAATCTTGGTCGATTGACTCACTCCATTGTAGAAAGTGTCGAGTTGCATCAACTCGGAGAAACCGTGGTGAGGACATTTCATGAAGCAATTCCTTGAAACGATCCCACGATTCATCAAGGATTCATCAAACTTCGAGTGAACTTGATGATTTCATTTTTAAGACTCGTGGTCTTGGAAGGTGGATAGAATTCATTCACAAATTTCTTCACCGATCTTCCCATGTCTCTATAGATTGAGGGGTTGTTTTCAAGCCAAATCCGGCTTGCCCCGAGAGAAAACGGAATGTAAAGCTTAACAAATTGTAAGGACATTCTTATACTTGATGGTAGATGCAATCTTGTTAAACCATCGAATATGAGCATGAGGATCGTCCGCTCAAAACCAAAGAATTGATTAGAGGTTACAAGATTCAAGAACCCGGTCTTGAGTTCAAAGTTTTCACCACGATGGTCGGTATAACGATAGCATCTCCATACCCGCCGATGGGTGCTCGGAGAAGCTCGCACATAGGAATCTCATCCGCCATGATAACGGGAGGAGTGCGAGCAGTCCGGATCTCGATCCGATCGATGGAGCAGAAAGTCACGAACACGCCTTCTTGGAATCTTGACAAGCTCACGAAATGGGCTTACAGATCTAGAAGAGCGAAAAGATACACTAGAATTAACTCTAAGGAAACTCGAGTTAATGAGAGAAATGGAATTATGAAAATATTTCGATGAGAATGAGAATTATGAAGACGGTTTTATAAAAATCGTGGTGAGAAGAATCTTTATGGTTTTCGGTTCAAACGTCGATATCACAACAAAATTAATTAACACAAAATCGAGGCAAAACAACAAAGAACTTAACCAATAATCCAAGATGAATGGCTTTTTGAAAAAGGTACACCAATCAAAATGGACACAAAGGCAAGTTTTATATCTTTAGTTCGAACTTATTATGGTCGCACCCCAGCTAGGTAGTGCAATCGCCTTGGTTTTCGTGGTAATCTTTTAAGTTGTTAATTATTAGAGAAAACGACGATTCTTTTTGTATTTTTATTTTTGATACATATAGAAACAAAAGAAAAATATTTTTGTGTTTTATACGTTTTTGCTTGTTTTGGGTTTTGGATTTTTAGAAGAAAATATGGATATATATATATATACAAGAATGATGATATAAACAAAGAGTGAGGATTCAAACAACTAACTGCTAAAACGGAGATAAATCCAAGACACCCCCAAGCAAGGCGCCTGTAAAATTTGATCGCAAGAAATCAAGTTCTCTCACGCAAGCGTAAGAAAACCTAAAACAACAAGCACGAAATCAATGAAGATCGAGGAGTATAAGGTCTCCCGGTCGTTATGTCCCAAATGAGCTATGCAATGGATCAATCAACGTCTAGTGATCGAGAAGTTTTGAACGAGAAAGAGATTATGAATTGATTATAACTACATAAATATCAAACAAATACAAAGGCTAAGATGCAAATGAGAGGAAATTTAAAAAGATAAAATCTATTAAATAAACGCTATCACTAAAATTAAAATGATGTTTTTGTTTTTATGATTTTACTAAAACGAAATTAAAATCTACGCGACGACAACTAAAAACGTGAAACTAATTCAATATTAACCCTAAAAATATGAAAATGATGTTTTATAAACCTAATGATAAAAGAAAATATTTAGAAAAGAAAATTATTTTTATATCTAATTATCTAATTAAAAACTATTTTTAACTATTAATTAATTACCTAAAATACAAGAAAATAGGAAATTAAGCTAGAAAAATAAGATTAAGACTTGGAAAAGTCTAAAATATCAAAATAGACTTTTCAAAACTATTTTTGTATTTTTGTGACTTTTTATCTATTTTCTAGGAATTTTAAACTATTAAAAACTAATTAAATTACTAAAAATTACCAAATGGACTATGAAAAATCTAGAAAATTACTTTTTCTACTTTTTATATTTATCTAAGTCTAAGAAAAATGAAAATTTATTTTTTGGAACCTTTTCTGAATTTTTTATATTAAATAGTATTTAAAAAGTATTAAAAACTAATTAAAAATAGGAAAATAGCAAAACAAATTATAAAAATCTGAAAAATTCAGGAAACTCTAAAATAATGATAAGAAGCTATGAAAATTAGAAAACAGTACTTGTGTACAAGATTATGGAGTCGATGTGAGTGCTTATTGAAATAAGCACTAAAATAAGCCAAATGATTAAAACAGCAACCAACCGATCACGTAAGCAATAATATACCAAATTAACTAGATTTCAACTAAAACAATAAGCTCTAAACACTGGATAGCAGATTAACCATTTGATGTTTTGATTTTAAGCTAAAATGTAAATTGGTCCTAATTGCACTCAAAGATAAGCAACCAAATAAGCTATAATCTAAAAACCAATTGTTAATCCCTAAACTAGACCTAAGTTACTGCTTATAACTAGAAAACCAGCCCTTAACAAGCTACAACAAGCTCTGTGCAAGCTGCACAAAACCTGAGAAAAGCACTCAGCTGACACTGAGTTGGTGCAGGGCAAGAATGGCTCACTTTAAGCCCCCGCAAGCTTATCCACGTGACTTGAGCTAAAAACAAATACTAGGTCTTATAGACCACCTAGAGCACTACTTGTAACCAAAAACTCGCACCTAGAAAACCTTTAATGAATCTTATGCAGAATCTGCAAGATCTGCAAAAATCCAATTTTTTAACATGTTTTGACTTTTTGAAATAAGACACCAGTTGACTAAAATGAAACTTGAATCCACTTTTGATGACTGAAATTGATGTTATAAGGTACAATAAGACCACTGCAAACTAGCTTAATGACTCTTGAACACAAAGTGAGTGATTTGATTCACAAAAATCCAACAGTGAATCTGTTTCAAGCAAAGGAAATGGATTTTGACTTATGGTGTTTTTAGGGACAAACTTGGACAGATAAGGGCTCAAATGAGCTAAACAATACTCAAACAAACAAGTGCTATCTACTGAGCAAGCTTTAAGGACAGAATTATCAGCAAACCAAACACCCCTTAATGCACTGTTTTGAAAATTAAAATGATATAGCAATTACCTAAGCATGTACCAATGATCAAACTAGATTCTCTTAACCTGATTACTACTTTTAGAACAGATTTCAACTAATTATGAGCACCAATACAGTTTATGCAAGATTTGTGAAATTCACTTACAATTTGTCCCATGGCCACTATGGCCTGCCACATATGAAACCAAGAACTCTAGCCTAATAAATCCAACCCACTGATCTCTAAACTAACCCATTTCCATCACTGCTTCAACCCAATCCAATTTTTCACCCATTTTGGTTCTGCTTTGACTTTCGTTGACCAGTATTCCAAAGTGATTGAAACTTACATTCAAGCTTGTAAAAAGCTATGAATAACTTATTGAAGCCTGTTTGAGATTGTAATGAGACCTTTTGAGACTTTAGCAACAGAATGTAATATAGAAAATTCCAACAGTTGAGACAAGATTGGAAATGTGAACAAACTCTTAAATTAACACTTGATAATAGTTTTTATACACTGAAACTATTAATTTGAGTACAAAATAACTTGAAAATACACTTGAGAGGCTAATTAAGAACTAATAATGTTAAGACGACATACATTTTAAAATAAACAAAACTATCTATCCTACTTGCTTCTCCTTGGCTCCTTTTATGCTCCAAAGCTCTTCTCTCTCTCTCTCCGGGTGGATCCCAAAGATCAATCTGAGCCATCCATTGGCTAAACTTCATCTTAGCCATTAATCTCATTTTGGCGCCAAAACCCATATTTGATATGAGAGAGGAAAGGGTGCAATTAATGCAATGTGGACGGGTAGGTGAGTGGGGGAGACAAAGGGTCAGTGTAGGGTGGCTATGGGTGGAGTTTGAGGAGGGTGGTAGCGATACAATGGTCGGGAGGGACAGGAAAGCGGTTTTGTTTATTTTAAATAGTTGGGTTGGTCGGGTTGAGGAAAAGGCCGGTAAAGGGAATTGGGCCAAGGTTTTTATATTGGGCTTGGATAATTTTAATAGTCCGAATGGTTTGTATAGTTTATTAAACATAGGGACCAATTTTGCACTTTCTCAAAACCCAAGGACCAGAACTGTAAATTATGAAGAGTAGTCAAAAGGGCTAGTCTTGCCAAGTTTTAATAATCCAAGGGCTAATTTGAACATTTTTGAAATTCCAAGGATTATTTTTGACCAATATAAAAGTCCAGTGACTAAAACTGTAATTTTCTCAAAACTTTTAGATTTTTCACCAAAGGACTAAATATGACAATTTATGATTTTAAAAAGACCTTTGGTGACTTTTCTTTTGAAATTTTGGCTCGTGGACTATTTTTGACAATTTTATAAACTGGGGACTAAAACCGCAATTTTGCAAATTTGATATGTTTTCATCCGATTTTGATATTTTTGCATTTAAAACACATAAAACACCGATTTGTGATATTTTGATCATTTTGATGTGTTTCTGAGTGTTTTCAGATGATTTTGCAGTTTATTTTATACAAAAATGATGAGTATTTACACACTCATCACTAGTATTAGCCCATTGGTCAAGTGTACTGCGGCCATTCGTCAATTGGGATACGCGGCCGTTCCTGATTCTCTTGACGAGAGTCTGGCACTCGGTGCATCCACATCCCGTGAATGTCTTCGTAAGTTTTGCGAGGTTATCATGGAGTTATATGGTCGTGAGTATTTGCGAAAGCCCACGTATTCTGACCTTGAAAGAATATATGCCCATCACGCCGCATAAGCATGGCTTTCCTGGGATGTTGGCAAGCATTGATTGTACAAGTTGAGAGCGGGAGAATTGCCCGAATAGTGAGAGAGCTCAACATTCTAGGGGTGATCACGAGCCACATCCATTCATTTTATTGGAAGCGGTCGCTTCCCAAGATTTATGGATTTGGCATGCTCTTTGATGTCTCCGAATGAATAACGACGTAAACATTTTACGCCGCTCAATTGCTTTCAATGATATCAAACCGGGAGAGCACCGCACCTTGAATTCGAGGCTAACGATGTGGCTTATAAAAGGGATATTATCTTACCGATGAGATATATCCACAATGGTCCGTTTCACGAAGTTCATTTCAAATCCTCCCACGGATGATCATAAAAGAATATTGTACAAGAGTAGGCACGGCAGCAGCAAGGAAAGATGTGGAACGGGCTTTGGTGTGTTGAAGAAAAGTGAAAACGCTTAAAGTTCCCGCCGAGGGTTTTTTAAAAATGATATCCAAGATATTATGTATACATGTATCATATTACATAATATGATCATCCGACACAAGCAGCGGGCGATATGTCCTACATGGTTTGAAGATGAGGGACACCAAGATCATGATCCCTTAAGAACGCATGAAGAATCGTTGGTGGTTACTCAGGAGCTAATGGACTCATCAACTCATCAAAACTTAAAATCTGATTTGGTCGAACACATTTGGAGAAATCGTCGACATCATGTCGATGCAGTGAATCAAGTCGATAGTGACGATGACGAAGACGATGAAGAGTTTTTGTAATGTTTTAACGTTATTTGAATAAGTTACGTAATGTTTTTAATGTTTATTTGAATTTCGTAATGTAATGTTTTTTTTTTAATTTGAATGAATTTTAAATTTGCTGCTTAAAATGTTTGAAAAAAAAAACAAAAACCTTGGGTCATCGACTGGGGCATCCGGTCATGTCGTCGTTGGAGAAAAGCGACGTCACCGCCACGCCGCCTTTCGACCCACCGACCCACGCCGCCTTTCTCTCCAAATGACCGTGACATGACCGGATGCCACAATGATGAACGACGCTTTTTTTTTTTCAAAACATTTATAGAGTGGTGAAGTTGGTATTTATAGAGCGGTAAATTTTTTATTTATTTTTTATTTTTTTTTTATTTTTTATATATAGTTTAATGCCCCAAACAGTCAAAAAAGTTGTTTGAGTCCAAATTTAATATCGGTTGAATTTCGGACCGATGTCCAAATTATTCCCTTGTCGACCGATGTCATGACCTATTGTCACAAACGGGTCAACCGATTTAAACATCGGTCATATGCAATGACCAACCGATTTCAAATGGACGATTGCGTCTAGCCTTATATTTTTCTTTTACTGCTCCTAATTTTGTGTGTACAAAAGTATACTTCAATATAGAGTAATTCAAATTTAAAACTAATGTAGTAAATTATAAGCTCCTTTCTTTTTAGTATGACCAAACTTTGAAATTTTAAGAATTTTGCTTCGAGACACACCCCAAGCTTGAACCAACTTCCAAGACTTCAGCCAAACACCTAATTCTTTCAATTTGTCATGCTATTGAGGCACCCCATAGGGGGTGTTTTGTACTATCCAATCATTGGGTTGGGGTGCTTGGAGGTGATGGGGTGTTGTGTGCAAGGGAGGTGATGGGAATGGTATGTTTTTTCTCGATTTCTGTGCCAAATTTTTGTTATAAGTATTTTTACTAGTAGTTTTTACAAGTTTTTTTACAAGTTTTTTCAAGTTTTTTCAGTTTTTGTTTTACAAGTTTTTTATAACTTTCAGTTTTCTACAAGTTTTTTTATACAGTTCAGTTTTATAACTTTTTATAAGAAAACGTAGTCGGAAAATTTTTTAGGCTCAGATTCGAAGGTTGCAAAGTGAGTTTTTATCTCACTTTACCGTCCATTCGGTTTAGGTTATCATCATCGCCTCGGAAAATTTTAATGCTCAAAATCATCATCGCCTCGGAAAATTTTAAAGCTCAATTCTAAGGTTGCAAAGTGAGATAAAATCTCACTTTACCGTCCATTCGGTTTCGGTTATCATCATCACCTCACAAGTCACAACAGTCTCAAAGGGTCATGCCTAACAAAGCACCCCATTTTCTACTAGCCAAGCACAACAAGTCTCAAACTGCACAAGTCACAACAGGTCTCAGTCTAACCAAGCACCCCATTTTCTACTAGCCAAGAAAACTGCACAAGTCACAATCTAACCAAGCACCCTAATCAAGACCAACACGCTTTCAATGTGAAAGTGGTAAGTAGGATTCCAAACCGCAAAGTTCACAAGAAAGTAAACAAGTGCAAACTGCAAAAGTTCACAAGAAAGTAAACAAGTGCAGGCATTTCAGGCTTATAATGCCACAAGAAAGCAACAACACCAACCAGCAACAAGCAACAACACAAACTAGCAAGAAAGCAACAACACCAACTAGCAAATTCCACCAACCAAAACAAGCAACAACACCAATAGCACCAACAAGAAAGCAGACAACACAAGTGTCACAGTCCACCACAACAAGCAACAACAACAACAAGCAACAGCACCAACAAGCAACAACAACAACAAGCAACAACACCACAAACAACCATGTCTAGTTCACCATTTCACACACAAGAGGTAAGGCTCAGATTATTAGCTCTTTATATCATGTTGGCTGCAAATTAAAATGTTGCAAAGTGAGATAGAAACTCACTTTACCGTCCATTCAGTTTTGCCATGCCAAAACTCTTAAGTTTTTTTTTTTTAAAAAAAATCATCATTGCCTTATTTTTTTTTAAATCTGCTTATTTCATTGAAAGTGAGACAAAACTGCTTATTTTATAAAAACATCACTTTACCATCCAGTAATGAAACTACATAAGCAAACAGAGGGGTGACTCATTAGAGTATCACCTGCAAAACATCACCACAAAAAATAAGTCATTACCACAGAAACATCACCACCAGATGAGATACCAACCCAAACAAGTTTTTAGATCTAACAAGTTTTTAGATCAAACAAGTTTTCACCTCAAGTTTTTAAACAGAAAAGCATCTTTTTTTCAAGATCTAAAAACTTGTTAGATCTAAAAAAATTAAGCAACGAAAACGAGAACATCACCACAGATGATATACCAACCCAAACAAGTTTTTAGATATAACAAGTTTTTAGATCAAACAAGTTTTCATCTCAAGTTTTTAAACAGAAAAGCATCTTTTTTTAAAGATCTAAAAACTTGTTACATCTAAAAAAAACTAAGCAACGAAAACCAGAACATCACCACAGATGAGATACCAACCCAAACAAGTGTTTAGATCTTGAAAGTTTTTAGATCAAACAATTTTTTACCTCAAGTTTTTAAACATAAATCATCCTTTTTTCAAGATCTAAAAACTTGTTCGATTTAAAAAAACTAAGCAACGAAACCACAACATCACCACAGATGATATACCAACCCAAACAAGTTTTTAGATCTTGAAAGTTTTTAGATCAAACAATTTTTTACCTCAAGTTTTAAACAGAATCATCTTTTTAAGATCTAAAAACTTGTCATATCTAAAAAACTAAGCAACGAAACCACAACATCACCACAGATGATATACCAACCCAAACAAGTTTTTAGATCTTGAAAGTTTTTAGATCAAACAATTTTTTACCTCAAGTTTTTAAACCGAAACATCTTTTTTTCAAGATCTAAAAACTTGTCAGATCTAAAAAACTAAGCAACGAAAACCACCACATCACCACAGATGATGTACCAACCTAAACAAGTTTTTAGATCTTGAAGGTTTTTAGATCAAACAAGTTTTTACCTCAATTTTTTAAACAGAAATCATCTCTTTTTCAAGATCTAAAAACTTGTCAAATCTAAAAAACTAAGCAACGAAAACCACAACATCACCACAGATTCACCACAACATCACTACAACATCACCACAAACAGAGATAAGCAACTAAAAACTTGTTAGATCTAAAAAGTCTTATCAAAGACTGATATTAGTGTGGGAGAAACGAGAGAAGAGAGAGAGTCACACGTTATTTGTGTGTGAGATAGTGAGAGAGAAACAGAGATAAGCAACAGAGAAAAGGCATACAACTAGCACCCACACAAATGGAACGCTATATCTCCAGCTGTAGATGAGGAGAATTTTATACACCGTCCTCCGGTTCTTCCTCATCTTTTATTACACACCGCCTCGCGATGGCACGAGCGAGAGATTTCGAATTGAAGAGACGATTTCGAGTTAGAGTTTCGTGGGACATATGGCGGCATCATTGAGCGACTACGCCTCGGCATGATTGATCTTAGTTTCTAGTCATATTGTGATTTTGTGACCCATGTATCAACTATTAATCTATAACAAGATTGGTTATTTATGTATTCGAAGCTTCTAATTTTGTGAACAATGATATTACTGATTTATGTTGTGAATAATTATACAAATTCTTTTGGCCAGATGCAACAAGAAAATCTTTTCTTGTGTCGTTGTCGACGGGGACTTATAATTGAAAGAACATCCCAAAAGCCCAAAAGTTGTGGTCAGAAGTATTATGCATGTCCTTTATCAATGGTAAATAATTAAACGTTTGCTTATTTACGTAAATATATCAATAACTTGTTTGTTAAGAATACATTTATTATAATTGTTTCACCATGTAACAGCCAGAGACTGAAGACTATGGGTGTCGATACTTTATGTGGAAGGATGTATTTCAACAAAAGTACTTTGGTCAAGACTCTTCTTCTCAAACTGCGAAACTAAAGATAACACGATCAACATGCTATTGACTTCTGAAATCCTAATTTTAAAATCTTAAAAATTGATTTTTAAACAAAAATACCTTTAATATAAACTCTTTTATTGCGTTTAAATTTGTACTTCAATTTTGTAGCAGTAACTAAAGATGATCATCAGCCTCATAAACATAATCATTGGCCTCAACACCCTCAGCCTAAACCATACCCATCCGTATCATAGTGTTCAAATCATTTAGCATACCCGAACACAACAAACACAATAACAATCGGCTATAATCCTTTAGATCTAACAAAAAGAATCAAACCCCATTAGATATATCAGTAAACCATCGACAAACACATATCCTTGAGACCAAAACTCGAAAGGTCGAGAAACCGAGAACCAAGACCTTAAGAAAGCGAAACCTAAACATGTGACCACAACTTTAAGATCCGAAAGAAAGAAAAAAAACATTGTAAATAAACAACTCTAAGACAAAAGTAACAAAAAAATGAAAATACCTTCGGTTTGGGTTTCAAACTCATATCCAAATACTTACGAAGACCCTTAATGTAGATTCAAGTGATGGCGGCTCAAGATTCCGACAACAAGCCGTTGCCAACAGTGGATCTACACGAAACTTCAAAATTTTTATTACAACTCAAATTTAAATAGAACTATACTATGAATACCTTGAAAGACGTAATGAATATACATATTTATATAAAAATGAACCTTAAAAAATTGAAGAATACATAGATCTAAGAAAACTAATAAAGTTACCCCAAAACTTGAAAAAACCTTTAGAGACAGAGTTTCCAATGGTGTTGGCTGTTTCATTGATGATGGGTAACTGGGTATGGAAAAGCCATACCACCATTAACAACAGTAAAACCCATCCCACTGAAACCACTTAAACCATTGAAAGATGGTGGCGGTGATGATGTTTTGATGGCGTGGTTGTTTTTGTTTAGTATGAGATATGTGTGTTTAGGTTTAGAAAAAGAAGTGAAGAGAGAAGAAAGAAAGCAAATATATGTTGTGTGTATTTTTGAGTAAACTCAAAATAAATCCTCAATAGTTTACCCGTTTAGCACCATACATCCTCACCCAAAATTTTAGATGGATACATCACCCCGTTAGTAAACGTTTGACTATATACATCCACAAGGACGAACGGTGCAAAAATTGGGTCATTAACTTGGACACGTGGCAGTTAAGTAAGGGTAAGTTGGTCATTTTATCTCCCATCTACTTCACTCTTTTATCACTTTCCGTCATAAACACACACCCAAATAAAAAATCCCAAATAAAAAACACAATCAAAATAATAATCCCAAATCAAAAACACACATCGAAAGCCCAACTACTTCACTCTTTTATCACTTTCAGTTTCCAACAAAATATTCAGCTACACAAGACATACATACTCCTAGAAGACTTTAAGCAAAGTTTAAGGAACGCTTTGATCATGATGGAACTACCTATTTTTACCAAAGAGTAAACTTTTATAACAAGGATAACCTGTTTGACCATCCCATATGTGCACTCCACTCAAGATCGACCATTCAAAACGACATCATAGTACACCAAATCTTTAAATCTAAGTCACCGCATTTCAACTTAAAGATGAAAACTTAACAAATTATTCGCTCTTTTCAATCTGCATAACAAAGGACGGAGTAGCAAAGTAGTTCATGGTTAATCTTTCAACTTAATCATCAAAAGTTTCGGGTTTCCAACAAAATATTCAAATACACAATATTCGTGTTTCCAACAAAATATTCTTGCTCGGATCGAAGTAATCAAAGATAGCAAGATCCTTGAAACCCACACATTCCACCAATCTTCTTATTCTTCCGCCAAGAACTATTAAAAGCATAAGATGCATGAGCCACAACCGAATCCGGTACATAACAACTCCCATTTGGCTTAATCGCAGACAATCGCCCCACCCGCTCCACACGCGTAATCCATCGCCTCTTGCAACTTCTCGGATGGCACACTCGGTTCGCCACACACCACATTGCTTCACCACCAACCACGGTGGCGCCGCCATTCCTCCACCACCATGACCACCCACAGCGGCGCGCCATCGGCCGTTGAACTTCCGGTGAAGGTAACGGTGGAGTTATAATCGACGGCCACAAATTATCAATCCATGAAAGCTTTCTTGGTGTTGATTTAGTGACAATGTGAGTGATTCTTGACCCAAACCGAAAGTGATAAAAGAGTGAAGTAGTCGGGCTTTTAGTGTGTGTTTTGATTTGGGTTTTGATGTGTGTTTTTGATTTGTGATTATAGTTTTGATTGTGTTTTGATTTGGGTTTTTTGATTTAGGGGTGTGTTTATGACTGTAACTGATAAAAGAGTGAAGTAGAGGGGAGATAAAATGACCAAGTTACCCTTACTTAACTGCCACGTGTCCAAGTTAACGACCCAATTTTTGCATCGTTCGTCCTCGTGGATGTATATAGTGATTTCAAAGGCTTAAGGGTTATGTGTATGGATAAAACCTCAATATCGATATCAAAAATAATCACGAAGATAGATTCAAATTCTCTAGGAAAAGAATAATAAATCAAATCCGTGTGTGATCGTATGTCTGGATTAGTCAACCCGAATCGCTTTTCCCAACGAGGCGAATTATAACGTCGTTCTTGGTTTGGATATTAATTGCTCGATGTTTTGATTTGTTTGTTTTGATTATTAAACTACGGGAATAGGGAAAGTAATTAAGGGAATCTATTTTACGGGAAATCCTAAGTGCGATTATAACTAAAACGTAAATAATAAACGTAATTAAAATGCAACTACGCCTAAATTATACCCTAAAAATGCCTAAAACTACTTTTATGCTAAAATGATATTAGAAAACTAATTTAGAATTAAAACTATTTTTTGGAATTTTCTCAATTTTATTTAAATTAAAACTAATTTTTAACTATTTAAACTAAATTAAAATACTAAAAATTATGAAATTTAGGGAGAAAAATATGAAACTACTTTCTAAAAATCTAAAATATCACTAAAGACTTTTTAAAACTATTTTTATATTTTTCAGATTAATTTTCTATTTTCTACTAATTTAAAACTAATTTAATCTAATTTAAATTGTGAAAAATACAAAATAAAAAGGGAAAAATATGGAAAAATCTTTTTTATGCTTTTTATATTTAACTTAAACTATTAAAATTGAAAAATTATTTTTTTGAACTTTTTCTTAATTATTTGCAATAAAACCTATTTAAAAGTGATTAAAACCTATTTTTAATTTAGAAAAATAGCAAACAGTGATCAAAAATGATGAAATTTTCAGGGAAATTCTAAAAAGTTATTCTCAATCTATAAAAAATAAGAAAACATGGGCTTATGTGTAAGGATCAAGGGCTGCAGTGTAAATTAAGCTAAAATAAGCACTTAAAAATAAGCTACAAGCTATAAACTGATTTTAAGCTAAGTGAATCTTAAAGGAACCTAGAAATGACAGTGATAGAGCTACGGGAGCATACAATAGGCTAGTAATTCAGGGATGATTAAGCTAAGGTGGAAAGTACTTAAAGAAATAAACTAATAAGCTAGGGGATCATTCAAATAAGCTATATATGAAGGGAGACCTAATAAGCTATCTAAACTAAGGTATCTAGGAGTGATTTAAGCTAAACCTATAGTCTAATAAGCTCTATAATCTAATTTTGAAATCAGAATACCAACAGCTAAGGGAAATGGGAATGACTTTTGAGCTTATTTTTAAGCTACCAAACCAACTGAAATTCCTAATACCAGATGACAGAGATCAAGTCCATGTGCCAAAGAACATAAGTACCAAGTTTGAAGGTTTTTGAAATTCATTTGAGTGTTTAAAACAGATCTGATATAAGGGCCTAAAAACTGAATCAGTGAATACTGATTTGCTGAGAACAGTTCGGACAGATTTGAAGACTAAATTAGAGCTTGCAAAAGCTAATGGAACTTCTTGAAAACTGATTATAAGCCAAGTATAACTGCTAGACTCTATACTAAACTAATTTTTTTGGGTTTTTGAGATGATTTAAACAGTAACAGTAGCTAGAGAAAGTGACTTAGAAATCTGTTTTGACAGAAAATTGAGACAGCGAGAATATGACCAAACCCTTTTTTTGACACTAATTGACACTAAACCAGGACTTATGACAGACTTAAAGGACCCTAAGTGACTCAAAGACTGACTCAAACAAGAGCTTAGACCAAAGCTAAGCTAGAAGTCACAGATGTGACTTATGGATATCAAAACTTGAAAACACTCTAAACTCTATAAAATCGATCAAATTTAACAAGAATAACACTAAGTCTACTAGATCTAATGACCAAAACAGCTTGTAACCCAAAGAGTACCAAAATGGGTCAAAAACCTTTTGTGCCAAACACTCCTTTTGAGGGTGTTTGGTACAAATTGATTAACTTTATCTCTTAATGGGCTTTAACTCGACTAAATAAAGATGCAAGCACATTCCTTTCATTATGAAAACTCAGATTGAAAATAAGCAAACTCCAAATAAGCGGTTTGACTTTCGTTGACTCTTTTGATTTTTATAAAAAGCTAACAAGACCAAAATAAGATGGATAAAACAAGCTCACATAAGCTATATAGAGCTTATATGAAATAAACTAACAATATTTAAAGCTAGAATCAATGGAGTAATACTGGATTGAGATCAAACAAAATATGAAATACTTGAAAATTTTATTTAAACTTAAAGTGAGATTACAAAACAAACTGAGAATAAATAACTTTAAGAAACCATTACTGAAAAGCTTAAAAGATACAAGAAAATGAAAATTGAAAGGTAAATTACTACTAAACTACACGCATACAATGTGATCATAAGGGTCCTATTTATAGCCTTGAGGAGGAGGTCTTGGGATCCTTTGAGAAGAGCCTAGAAGGCTGATTCTGAGCCATTCATTCCTTCCATCATCACTTGCACCAATCAAATTGCACCATTTAGCTCAATGAGGTGTTTCGGCCACTAATGATGTGCCATTTGTCCACGTGGTCATCATTATCTGACAAGTCAGCTGGGATAAGGCTTCTAGATAGATTCTTAGTACGAGGTTTATGTTTGGGAGGTGATATGGTGGTGAATGGGTGCGTTTGGGTGTATTTGGGTGAGACAGGGAGAAGGGGGTGTTTGGGGCGCGCTTGTGTTATTTTAATGTTTTTCAAAAACTTTGACCGGGTCTTGGGTTAGTTGACTTGGGTAAGTAGCGGGTTTGGGTAAATATAGTGGGTAAATGGTATTAATGGTTTGGGCGGGTAAAGTGTTAACTGGATTGGATTTGGTTGTCTGTATTGGGCCTCAAGGTTTTGGATTGGATTTAGTGTAGTGTAAATATTGGATTTGGACTAACTTGGTGATAAATGGTAACCATAGGGACCAATGTTGTACTTTCTCAAACTTGGGGGCTGAACATGTAAAATCGAAAGTATCTTCAAGGGATCACTCTTGACAACACCGAAACTCGAGGGCCATTTCGACATTTCTTCAAACTTTGATCAAATCTTCACAAATCATCCTCATGATTAGAAATCTTTAAAATGCATAATTCGACCTTCCGCCAACTTTAAGCTCTCTTGATCTCTCGTGCTCGGATTTACGCCCCGATTTGGATCCTTTTTGCGTGTTTTACATATCCATACCTCAAGACAAGCACAAACTCAAGAAAACCACAAATATTAGCAATAAACGGCTTTTTCTTGGTTATTTTGGGTCGATTTGATAACAAAAGGTATGTGTTTTAGCACATACCATATAGTCAAACGCTTACTAACGGGTGATGTATCCGCTCAAACTTTTGGGTGAGGATGTATGGTGCGAAACGGGGTAAACCACAGGGATGTATTTTGGAGTTTACTCGTATTTTTTTGTCTGTGTTTTTGTTGTTTTTAAATGAAGTAGGTTTTGGTGGCTAAATGTTACAGTACAAATTAAGATCGAGATTTGATTTGATTTTAGGCTGGGGATAATGCATGTGAGTGTAGATTTGAGGTTTGGGTAGCTGAATCTTAAATTTAGGTTTGGAGTGAGGTTCAGTTTTAGGTTGTGTTTATTGCTCCTTTATAAGGGAGTATAGATTAATCTCAACAATTATTAAAAGGGTCACATCCTCGACCAGCCAACCTCAACAATTATTCACAAAACTTGACTTGTTTTTCACAAGAGACCAAATGAAACTCTTGATATCATCATACGACACTTGTGCCATTCGACGGTCAAACATCTCTACACCATGGTACCTTTCATCATCAAACTTCGCTATCAAGTGAACACCAAGTCTCTCCAACATAGCACAGAACTCCCTTTGTCTATCAACTAGTGGGTCCCCACTGCACTCTAATCGGACATTTTGGCAACAATCGATTTTCTCACTCACGAGATTTGTCTAGATCTCGTAATGGGTTACAACACTCGTGGTCTCGGTCACACCCTTCGTGGAGGGAAAGTAACCACACTAAATGAGTTCCACTCAAAGGAGAATATGGTTATTTACTAGTCGAAGCTCTAATTCAAGCTTTCACCGATGTGCCTAGAGTGCAAGTTTTAAATTTATAAAAGGTGAATTACCAATTTTACTAATAACACATACGAGCAAGTATACTCGTCCGTTATAGCAAGATTATGAAGGTAAGTCGGGATCGCTCGCGAGGATTTGAGTGAATCAGAGCACAAGTTTGAATTAACGAGTCTATCAAAACATATAACAAAGCAAATAGATATAATGAAATTCGGATGATTAAAAACTACACTTGCTTAAACTAGTATCATATCATAGATTAATGTGATTGTGTTAACTACTTAACATGTTGGTTGTGATAATTAGTTGAAAACTAATCTATTGTTCTTATAAGTTAAACCTTCACAAGATTTTAGTTCATAAAAACAAGCTTTAAGTTTAACCAATCAATTCAAGATCAATTCAAGTTTCATAAGTCTACTTTCACAAACTTAAACACAAAGACATCCACTTGTTCATCAAATTGCTTAAGAAATGGTCAATACAAAAGGTACCCGATCATAGACAAAAGGCTACAATTGATTCTCAACAACTAATCTTACGACCATTTAGATGTTTCCAACCAATCCAATTTGATAATCAAAAAGCGTTTCTATTACAACCACACCTTAGTTCCTTTGTATAATCAAGAATAATGGGTAAAACAATCATCCATAGACAAAATGATTATGACTAGTTGAATAACACGAAGTTCTTTCGACCCCAACGATTATTACCAATTAGCCAAACTTGATTAACAAATGTCACTATGAAACTTTAGCACAATTGATCTTAGAATTAACTTGAAATTGAATTAAAACATGTTAACACAATCACTAACTAATCATATAATAATCAACATCATTTAAGCAAGTGTATAAAGAAACTAGCCACTCATAGCAAACATGAACATAAACTCATAACTTTGATCATTAGAAAACATGATTAAAAGTCTTACAATGCTTGGAATAAGATTACAAATGATGAAGTAATGATTCCCAAAGGATCGTGGTGGACTTCTTAGTGTTTTGGCTCCAAAGGTGGAACTTCGAACTCCAAACTTCTCCGGATTTCTAAGGACCAATTTCGGGAGGTTAAGGCTTGGTTTGATGAGTAGAGAGCTTTGTAATTGAAGTGTGTCTAATATGCTCACAATTAGCCTCTATTTATACTAATTCCAAGGCCTAGGGTGTTAAATGCTTGACTTGGCCTCAAGGAGTAAGGAAGGACTAGAATACACCAAGAGAAGGACCTAGAATCGTTTGGATGCAAAGGGAAGCTTAGTGATGAAGATTTGACAATTGCAGCTTCTCCAACCGGATCGGTCATACGACCAACCGATCCGGCTGGTCTTCAATAATAACACATCGATCGATCCGGTTGCGGGATGCGACCGATCGGTTGGCTATGGCAAAAAATACTAATTCCGACCAACTTCCAACCGAATCGGCTGAAAGTGTAACCGGATCCGGTTGGATCTTCTGAGATATGAAACTTGATCTTCACTCTTTACTCGGATTTGTAGAACTGGGTTCTTCAATCACTAAGGTCTTCAAAGGTACTTGGGATTTAGCTTACTGAGACGGGAATCTTCGATTAACTGCATATTTCCACATTTTCCTCCATTTCTCTGCACTTGGTTATAAATACTAGACAAACATCTCGAGATACGATTAAGTACTAAAATCACACAAATATAACCAAATAATGTATATAAAAGTACACACAATGCTACTAAAACATGCACAACTGAGTGTTATCACGAATTACTAAAAAGGGTTGGTCCAGGCCAACCCTACGATCTTGATTGGATTAAGATCAAGATGAAGTGCACGAAACATGCATTATAGGCTATATTTGCTCCCGCACTATTTCCCATCAAACACACTTTAGAAAAGTCAAGAACTGAGTCAACCATTCGTCACAACCATTGATTCCTAAAGCCCGATCACGCACTCCACAAAACCACCTCCACGGCATCCTCATACGCGCAGGAGGCGTGTTCAGTGCAAGATGATACTCAACAAAGGATCACCACCACCGAGACTCAAAGAAACACAACCGAGCAAAACTTATGGAAATGGAATGACATGATACTGAAAACAAAGCCGCCACCGTGGAAGTAAATAATGATAGGAAGTTTCTCGGTGGTGGTTTTTGGCAAAGAAACGGGGCGAAAGAGGCGCATAAAGGTTTTGTTAGTAGCATTGAGTGGTATGTCTTTAGATAGAGTGAGTTGGGAATCGGTTGTGAGCTGCGGTGTCGCTGGTAAAGATGGCAACGAGGTGAGTCTGGTCACTGATCCATCTAAGTTTTGTTTGATTCTGAAGAACCTTTTAAGATCTGAAGGGTTACTCATGGTTTTGGACAAAAACATAGAAAGACTATTATTGCATCTTTACATAGAGCACATCATAGAGAAAAATGATTTTTTAATCATTGATCATGACAATTAAACGAAAATTTATAATCCGATCATGACAATTATTAGGAATAGTTTTATACTTTTTGGCATCTAGTGGTGAAAATGAGTCGAGTTGCTCGTAAAAGCTCGAAATCAAATCGGTAAAAGCTTGAAGAATCCGAGCCAAACGAGCTCGAACCTAAGAAGCCCCATTTATTAATCGAACTCGAGAACTAGATTTACATACAAAACTCGATTGGGCTCGCAAGTCCGAACGACACTAGAATATTTTAAGTATTAAATATATATAAAACGTTATGCATTTGTATCATAGGTAAGTGTAGAAAACTAGAAGGGGTTGAATAGTTTACCGATTAAAACTTTGTTTTGAAACTTATTGAAAGATCAATTGATATTGATCTTAAGTATGTTAATGAAATATGCAAGCAATATGTAATAAGTAAGTAAGGAAAGAAATGATCAAACCACAACAAGTTGTTTATAGTGGTTCGCCTACAAGGACTCTTTTTCCTTGCCCTACTCCACTCCCGAGTCTCACACTCGAGAGTTTAACTTCACTAGTCAACAAGCTCCTTTCACCGCGGAGAAAACCTTTACACTTCGCTACACTATTTCCGACACTAAGCTAGATGTCGAGTTCTTTCCAAGGGTACAACTACTCCCACACAATGTATTTTGAGGACTAAAATACTAACCACTCACACTCACAAGATTATGATGGTTTGATACAACAATGAAGTATGGATCAACACTAGATCATACAACACTAAACAAACAAGACTTCCAACTTCTCGTTGAAGCTTGAATATGACTTGATCTTCTTTGCTACAAAAGAGATCACTAATATGATATGAAACCGAGTTAGAAAGGTTAGAGAAGATATGTATGAGAGTATGTTAGAAAGGGATGAGAAACTACTGGCTTGGCATTGCTATTTATAGCCAATTTGACGAGAGCGCCTGACGGACCGCTGGACCCTTAAAAGGGTTCCGCCTGTACCAAATTGGTACCGCTTAACCGACAAATCAAGATATCAAATCTTGCCTAAAGTCAACTCTATCTAAGTAAGATTGTGCAAGATATGAAGAGTACAAATCTTCACAAAATATCTAATGGAATCTTCCAATGATCTCCATGATGTAATACATGATGTCAAAATGTTGTATTACTATTAATAGAAATATGCAATGCTTAAGTAGTGTTTGGTTTTAAGAACCTAACACATTCTACAAACTACTATCATACATAATGATTAGAGTCATATCAAGATGTTACTAATCATAAATGTAAATGCTTGAATGATGAATATATTGTTTGAGAAAGCTTGTTTTAATATCTAATAAACTTGACAAGTTTTAAGCTTTTATAAATTAAATTTACTTTTGTCGTTAACAAAACTTAGGCAAAGATAAAAATATAAATAACGTTTAATGACGATATTTGTATTAACAATCTCCCTTTTGTTGAGGACAAAATATAAATTTTATTTTATAAAAGAGACAAAGTTTGTACAAGAGTTATAAAATATTAGTTTTAGAACTTTGAAAAGGAAATGATAATATAAGTGTATGAATTTTGACTTTTATGAAAGTCAAGGAATTCATTAGTTGATGCATGATGTTGACTTTTTCGTAAAGTCAGTATGCGCTTGACTTTTCAAAAAGTCAAATATAAATAATTTCCAAGTTCTATATTTTCTCCCTTTTGTCTCAACAAAAGAAGAGGCTATCGCGGAATGTAATGAGCCCGAGCTATTAGCTCCCCTTGTTCAAAGCTCCCCTAAATTGGGTGCTTTAATGGGAAGATACATGGATTGTGAAAGTAAAGCTACAAAAAATTGTTAGTAATAATGATCATTCACAAGCATTTCCAAACACTATGTAATGACACCGATGAGTGTGTAAATACTCATCATTTTGTACAAAATAAACTGCAAATTCATCCGAAACACTCGAAACACATCAAAATGATCAAAATATCACAAATCGTTGTTTTATGTGTTTTAAATGCAAAATATCAAAATCGATGAAAACATATCAAATTTGCAAAATTGCGCTTTAGTCCCCAAGTTTCAAAAATTATCAAAATAGTCCCCGAGTCAAAATTTCAAAAGAAAAATCACCAAAGGTCTTTTTAAAATCATAAATTGTCATATTTAGTCCTTTGGTGGAAATCTAAAAGTTTTGAGAAAATTACAATTTAGTCCTCGAAAATCCAAAATTGGTCAAAACTAGTCCTCGGAAATTTTCAAAATGTCAAAATCAACCCTTGACTATTAAAGCTTGGCAAGACCAGCCCTTGACTACTTTTCATAATTTACATGTTTGGTCCTCGAATTTCGCTTTTACATATTTGGTCCTCAGATTAATACTTAAACAAACCAAATGGACCTTATATAAAACCCCAAGCCCAAAATAAACACCCTTGGCCCAACTGTTTTACCCAACCCAATCCCTTTACCCGTTTTTAAACCCGATACCAACCCACACCTTTGTTTAATCCCAGTCAAACCCAGTTTGACCCTCTCCTTCCCTCCCTCTTCACGTGATACCACCACCATCATTCCAAACCTGCAAAACCTTCCTGTCACACTCAACTATCATCACAACCCCCCCCTCCAAACACAAAGAGCCAAGGCTCATTTATTACCCTAAACCTAACACTCAACCATCTCACAAGCTGTTAAACAACTTTTGGCGCCAAAATGTGCTAAACGGCCAAGATTGATCTTACACATCCAAGGGTCAGTATTCTTGGTGGGATATGTCCAGAAAGGAGAGAGAAGAAGCTTGGAATGCATATAAAGGCCAAGAGAAGCATGAAGAAGGAGTTAGCTTTTATTTTTTGTACAATGTATGTCGAATTATTAGTTCTCAAGTCTTAACTAGTTTGTATTTTGTATTTTAAAGTTTACTTGTCTTAAATAACAGTTTCTAAATGTATTCCAACTTTCTTTAAGCATCAATTAAAGTTCTTGTTCAATTTCAAACTTTTATGTAATTGTTGAAATCATTAGTTTCCCAATCCTATTTACAAGCTTCTAATAACTTATTTGTCACCAATAATGATTGTTTAAGCTTATTTAAGCTTTCCATAAGCTCACATTGCGCTTTCAATTACTTTTGACATTTGGTCAAAAAAGTCAACATGGGTGAAAATGGTGCGTAAATGGGAAAGGTTGATGCGAGTTTGGAAATGGGGTGTTCTATGATTATCCGAAATGGAATTGGATTAGGATTAGTGGTCATAGGCTAGAGGTTACTTGTTTCATCATTTTGGCAAGCCATAGTGGCTAAGGAAGTGTAAGTCTCAATTCAGAATCGATCATTTAAACTGTAGGATCCGTTCATTATTGATGTTTGTACTGCTTTGATCTAATATTCATGTTTGTTTAGCTTTATTTGGTCTAAATTTGTTGATTGCAGCTTTTAAGTAGTAATTAAAGCGGGTGTTTGGCTTGACTGTTTTTTCTGTTATATTGGTTAATTCAGTAGTTAAGATTTAGTGTTTCATGTTTAATAAATGTATTTGAGCCTAGTTGAGTCAAAGATTTGGTGTTTGCATGGCCAAAAGTCAATACATCACTTAAATCATTCTCCACTGTTAACTGTTATGAATGTGGGATAGCAGACCATTACTGTGTGTTTAGAAAGCCATAATTTTGTTTGCTACAAGTTTATTACAACAGATTACATCAACATCACTAATAAAATTGGATCCAAAGTCCAGTTTAGTCAACATTCTCAATTTCTTCAAAAGTCAAAATAGCTAAAAAGTGGTTTTAGCTCGGATAGATGGATTTTCTCGAGTTCATTTGGTGGACTCACTCAATGAATCTTGGTATTTTAGAAAGTTCAATGTGTCCTCTTTCTTATAGGCATTTTTGTAGAATTTTGTGATTTCTTTAAAAGCTCCAAATAAGCTGTTCATTTGGGGCCAAAATCCCCTGCTCATTGCTCAGTTAACACTGAGAATTTTCTCAGAACTGGTGCAGCTTGCACAAGGCTCAATAGAGCTAGCCATTGTCTGATTTTTGGTATAGATACCCTCACCCAGGTCCTTTACAAGTTCCCATTGGTAGATTTCAATTTGAGCTTATTTTCAAGCTTCTGCATAAGCTTAAACTTGCCCTCAGATTCTGTTTTAACTTGAAAAGCTCACAATAACAAATCCTTGTAGCTTGTTGTTTCTGTGGTTGTAGTTTGTTGAAATTAGTTGCTATTGGTCACTTTTAGTAGTATAGAGCTTCTGATATCAGTTGGAAGGCTATCTTGTCCATTTGGCTTATTTTAGTGCTTAATAATAAGCACTTTCCAAAGCAGTTTCATAATTCTCCAAACAAGTGCCTGATTTTCCATTTTTCTCATATTCCTAGCATCATTTTAGACTTTTCCTGAAATTTTCAGATTTTTCCAAGTTGTTTAGCTATTTTTCTTATTTTAAATTAGTTTTTAATCATTTTTAATTAGCTTTTAATATAAAAAATCGTAAAAGGTTCAAAAAATAACTTTCAATTTTCTTAGGTTTAGATAAATATAAAAGTAGAAAAGTAATTTTCTAGATTTTTCATAGTCCATTTGGTAATTTTTAGTAATTTAATTAGTTTTAATGGTTTAAAATTAATAGAAAATAGAAAATAGTCACAAAATACAAAATTAGTTTTTAAAGTCTATTTTGATATTTTAGACTTTTCCAAGTGTTAATCTTATTTTTCTAGCTTAATTTCATATTTTCTTATATTTTAGGTAATTAATTATTAGTTAAAATAGTTTTTAATTAGATAATTAGTTTTAAAATAATTTTCTTTTTCTAAATATTTTCTTATATCATTAGGATTGTAGAAACATCATTTTCATATTTTTAGGGTTAATATTGATTTAGTTTCACTTTTAATTTATGCGTCAGTAGATTTTAATTCCGCTTTATAAAAACATAAAACAAAACATCATTGTAAAAATAGTGATAGCGTTTATTTAATAGATTTTATCTTTTAATCTTCTTTAATTTGCATTTAAGCCGTTGTAATTTGTTGGCTTATTCCGTAGTTATAATCACCAATTCATAATCCTTTTCGCTCAAACTTCTCGATCACTATACGCTTGATAAATCATCGTGATAGCTCACGGGACATAACGACCTGGGAGACCATATACTCCTCCGATCTTCATTGATTTCGCTCTGTCGCTTTTAGGTTTTCTTACGCTTGCGTGAGAGAAACTTGACGGTTTTATGCAGATCAAATTTCTAGCGCCACGGGAGTCAGTCTTGATTTATCTCCGCTTTAGCAGATTAGTTGTTTGAATCCTCACTCTTTGTTTATATCATCCATATCTCAGTATATATATATCCATATTTTCTTCTAAAAATCCAAAACCCAAAACAAGCAAAACGATAAAACACAAAAATATTTTTCTTTTGTTTCTATATATGTATCAAAAATAAAATACAAAAGAATCGCCGTTTTCTCTAATAATTAACAACTTAAAAGATTACCACCGAAAACCAAGGCAAAGGCACTACCTAACTGGGGTGCGACCATAATAAGTTCCCGAACTAAAGATATAAAACTTGCCTTTGTGTCCTTGTGATTGGTGTACCTTTTCAAAAAGCCATTCATTGTGGATTATTGGTTAAGTTCATCGTTGTTTTGCCTCGATTTTGTGTTAATTGATTTTGTTGTGATATCGACGCTTCGTAACCGTAAAACCCATAAAGATTCTCCTCACCCCATTTTTACAAAACGCCTTCATAATTCTCATTCTCATCTCAAATATTTTCATAATTCCATTTCTCTCCTTAACTCGAGAGTTCTTAGAGTTAACTCTAGTGCATCGCAAGACGCTCTTCTAGATCATCGAGTCCTTTGCGTGATCTAGCGAAATTCCAAGAAGACGCTCAGAGGCGTCCGCCCAAATAGTCGAACCCGAGATTCGCACTATTTCGAGCAACAAGATGGCGTATTTAACGCACTCATGGCGAAATGCTCCGTGCACCCACCGAGGGTTATGGAGATGCCATCGTCTTACCGGTAATCAATTCGATCACTCAATCAAGACACATTTAATCCAACTTGTGTCTACGAATCAATTCCGCTGGTCTCGATCGAGAAGACCAGATGCACACATCCGTTGGTTCAACCATTTGACATCAACTCTCAATTACAAAGATGTGCCACAACAGTGATCAAATTGATGCTATTTCCGCTCACTTGCGGGGCAGCCAGATTTGGCCGGAAAAGAACCCCTCGATCCATCGAAACTTGGGAGGATCTTGTCCAAAGTTTGTCAATTATTTCTTCCTCCATCAAAGACGACTAATCTTAAAAATGAAATTTCGGATTTCGCCAAAATTTCGATGAAAACTTTGGAGGCATGGGAGAGATTCAAAGATCTCTCGTGAAATGCCCCATCATGAATTCACGAGCTTCAACAAGTTAATATCTTTACAATGGGTTGAACGGTAATGATCAAGATTCCTTGAATGCATCCGCTGGTGGAAATATCTTGAATCGTAGACCTAAAGATGTGCTTGAAATTTAGAGAGTAAATCAAAGTTCCTTTTTCTCGCAACAAAGTCAATGTTCCAACACTCCGCTTCTTCTTCATCCGTAACTCTTCCGAGTTAGCCGCTCAGTTAGTCAGCTTCTAACGGACATCATCCATTGTATGATAAAAGAGGTAAAGGAAATCAAAAGCGAAATTCATAAGCCCGAACTACCAAAGCCGTGAACAAGGTGTGTGAAACTTGTAGTGGTCCACACGCGTATTATGATTGTCAAGCAACCGATGCTTCCTTTACCAAGCTCCCGTAGCTTCGTAAACCACAATCAATACCGACCACAAGTTGATCCTCATTACCGTGCACCTAGCGGTATGACACCACCGGTTTTCCTCTCTGCAAAACCATGGCAATCAAAACCATGGCAATCAAAATCGCTTTGTTCCGAATCAAGGACAAAATTTCAATCAAAACCGAACAATTTCAACCCACCTCAACCTTATCAAGCTCCTAATCATCAAAGTTATCAACCACCTCCTCAAGCTCCCTTACCCAATGACTTCATGAAAATGATCGAGTCAAACATGCTCAATGCAAACTCGGATCAATAACATGAGAGGTGAGCTAAAAAGGAAATTGATACCACATTGTCTCGGCAGACAATGAGTTAAAGAATATGATGAGCGCTTTCATGAACATGAATATGAACAAAGCTTCATCATCTTCCGGAGGACTCCTGTGCAATACAATTCCTAATCCAAATGCCGAGTTAAAAGCCGTCACCACTGTGGTGGTAAGACGCACAATGGACCCACGACTCCTATGCCCCTCCTCCCGTGGCATTTAGTCAAGTTACCAAGGAGACAACGGACAAGGTGCATTATTCAAGCCCACGGCATACAAGACACGTCCCACCTTCGGTAGTCCAACCTTTAAGTCCGGAACCCGATGTTCGAAGAAAAATCTTGAGCCGAAAACACTTCCATCCCTACTCAAAGTCTAGTCACCTTCCTACCCATCAAGAATGAATGATGAGAAGCTCAAAGACAAAACAAAGAGCAAATGGAGAAATTTTTCCAAATCTTCAATGAGCTTCACTTTGATATAAGCTTCGTTGATGCTCTCGCTCTAATGCCTAAATTTGCATCCACGCTTAAAGGCTTACTCACCAACAAAGATAAGCTATCGAGATGGCTAAAACTCCTCTCAATGAGCAATGCTCAAGAGCCCATTCTTAACAAGCTTCCCGAAAGCTCAAGACCCCGGCCGGTTCTTAATCCCGTGTGATTTCTTGGGATGTTTCAATGCTCCGCCTGGCCGATCTTGGCGCTAGCATTAACCTCATGCCTCTCAAGGTGGAAGAAACTGCTCTTCCCGAACTTTCATCCACTCATATGACACTCGAGCTAGCGGATCGCACTGAACTCGTCCACTGGGATAGCCGAGGATGTCGTGATGAAAGTTGGAAAATTTCACTTTCATGCCGACTTTGTTGTAGTAGACTTGATGCAGATCCTAGAGTTCCCTTATCTTGGGGAGAGCTTTCTTGAGAACCAGTCGTGCTCGATCGATGTGTTTGCGGAAGAGTTGACCATTCGGGTTGACAACGAAGAGCTCACGTTAAATATAAACCAACTCCAAACCTCAGACAAACAGAGTGTTGCTACAATTGATCAAAAACCCGAAGAATCAATGCAACACTCAAATTTCACGGTTAAGAGTGTTCACCAAAACGTCCGAGCTCAAAGCTTTGAAAATTACCCCGGTTCAAACAAATGGTTTGAAAGCTGCACAGTGGAAGTCAAGAGTGTTCTTGATGATGATGACGATGATCTAGAATCGGAGACTTCATCGGAAGTGGTGGAAACCGCTAGCTCTAAGAGCACACCACTTGTCCCACCTCCGGCATCGCTTGTCGATCGAGATTGTTAAGTCCGTGGATGAAACTAATCTCTTCGCTTTCATCTCGCTTGATGATGATGTTTGTGATCCAATGGGAGACATTCTTCCCATTGATGAATTGCTCAAAATGATCCATCATCTTCTAGTCCTATTCCCGACTCTTCCATCCCTTCTCTCACTCCCCGATGAGGAGGATGACAACTTTGGAATGAAGTCGATGCATTTCTAAGTGATGAGTCAATTCCAACGGAATTGATAACACTTACCTTGATCCGAGGAGACATCCTTTTCCGAAAGTTTGTTGATTGAAGAACCATTTCCCACCCTCCTCCCGGACATCTTCGCTAATCACCATCTAAGCTTCCAAGATAAGCTTAAAGATGTCAAACCGGTGATTTGCTTCTCTCTCACGAGGAATGGACATGCATTCTCATGTACGCCTTTATTCCATTCTTCACAGATGGTGTGGTTGCTCTTTCCTTTTCTCTTTCGGAATGAGGACACCATCTTGACCCCGGTATCATCCCTTATAGTGTCTACTATTAAACAATATCATGGTTATATCTCATCGGTGTGGAACTTTCGATGTTCATATGTTTATTAACATTGTGAACGAAAGTCCGATTGAGATTGGTTTTCCACGCTACTTTCCCCATGAACAAATGAATTGGGGTCGAGTCAAGCTAGCGACTGGGAATCAAAAACAAGAGCACGCCATATGGGTTTTCACCCATATTTCATCTTCTCACCTCTTTCTACCACCCTAGTGTGGGGGTTGCCACATGTCTAAAAAAAAAAAAAAAAATAAAAAAAAAAAAAAAAAAAAAATAAAAAAAAATAAAAAATCTTCTTTCTAAATAATGGCCGTAGTATTTCCCTTTACGTTTTTGTTTCGGCATAACCGCGGTACTTTGAATATTGAGGGCAATATTCATTTCTAAGCGGGGAATTCTCACTAATTTTATCATATAATTATACCAATTCCGTTTTGGCCAAAAATTTTTTTTTTGGAGTAAGTGTTTTACACTTTCTCATTTGGTTATCATCCGCCATGTCAGAAGACAAAAGGATTAGCTAATCCAGAGCAAACGGCTCTTGGTAAAGATATCTCAAACCGCTTATATGGCTTGCAATTTGCCCAAAATTGTATGGTATTCACCACCATATCCTAAAAGTGAAGAGTTGGCTAGCCCGCAAGATTATGGTCAGGGTAAAGGCAAGTGGAAAATCCATAATTGGTAATCAACTCACCAAAGATAATATTGATAATTTATCTAAGAGTTGGCTAGTCCAGAGCAAACGGCTCGTAAAGACAAAATCAAACCCGTTGAAGTCGGTGGTTTGCTCAAAATCACATGGTTATCGGTACCATGGTTCTTACTTGAACCGAAACATTTGGCTACTCCGAAGTGATGGCTTTTGGTAAAGAGATTCAAATCCATTATGTTTTCTCAAATCATTGCTAGGACTAGCAATATCTCGATGTGGGGATTGATGAGTGTGTAAATACTCATCATTTTTGTACAAAATAAACCGCAAATTCATCCGAAAACACTCGAAACACATCAAAATGATCAAAATATCACAAATCGTTGTTTTATGTGTTTTAAATGCAAAATATCAAAATCGATGAAAACATATCAAATTTGCAAAATTGCGCTTTAGTCCCCAAGTTTCAAAATTATCAAAATAGTCCCCGAGTCAAAATTTCAAAGAAAAATCACCAAAGGTCTTTTAAAATCATAAATTGTCATATTTAGTCCTTTGGTGGAAATCTAAAAGTTTTGAGAAAATTACAATTTAGTCCCCAAAATCCAAAATTGGTCAAAACTAGTCCTCGGAAATTTTCAAAAATGTCAAAATCAACCCTTGGACTATTAAAGCTTGGCAAGACCAGCCCCTTGACTACTTTTCATAATTTACATGTTTGGTCCCTGGGAATTTCAGTTTTACATATTTGGTCCCTTGTATTAATACTTAAACAAACCAAATGGACCTTATATAAAACCCCAAGCCCAAAATAAACACCCTTGGCCCAACTGTTTTACCCAACCCAATCCCTTTACCCGTTTTTAAACCCGATACCAACCCACACCTTTGTTTAATCCTACCAAACCTGGTTTGACCTCTCCTTCCTCCTCTTCACGCGATACCACCACCATCATTCCAAACCCGCAAAACCTTCCCACACACTCAACTATCATCACAACCCTCCAAACACAAAGAGCCAAGGCTCATTTATTACCCTAAACCTAACACTCAACCATCTCACAAGCTGTTAAACAACTTTTGGCGCCAAAATGTGCTAAACGGCCAAGATTGATCTTACACATCCAAGGGTCGGTATTCTTGGTGGGATATGTCCAGAAAGGAGAGAGAAGAAGCTTGGAATGCATATAAAGGCCAAGAGAAGCATGAAGAAGGAGTTAGCTTTTATTTTTTGTACAATGTATGTCGAATTATTAGTTCTCAAGTCTTAACTAGTTTGTATTTTGTATTTTAAAGTTTACTTGTCTTAAATAACAGCTTTAAATGTATTCCAACTTTCTTTAAGCATCAATTAAAGTTCTTGTTCAATTTCAAACTTTTTATGTAATCGTTGAAATCATTAGTTTCCCAATCCTATTTACAAGCTTCTAATAACTTATTTGTCACCAATAATGATTGTTTAAGCTTATTTAAGCTTTCCATAAGCTCACATTGCAGCTTTCAATTACTTTTGACATTTGGTCAAAAAGTCAACATGGGTGAAAATGGTGCGAAATGGGAAAGGTTGATGCGGTGTTTGGAAATGGGGTGTTCTACGCTTATCTCGAAATGGAATTGGATTAGATTAGTGGTTGTTAGGCTGAGGTTACTTGTTTCATCATTTTGGCAAGCCATAGTGGCTAAGGAAGTGTGTAAGTCTCAATTCTGTAACTGATCATTTAAATCTGTGTAGGATCTGTTCATTATTGATGTTTGTACTGTTTGATCTAATATTCATGTTTGTTTAGCTTTATTTGGTCTAAATTTGTTGATTGCAGTTTTAAGTAGTAGCCTAAAGGGGTGTTTGGCTTGATTGCTTTTTTCATTATATTGGTTAATTCAAGAGTTAAGATTTAGTGTTTCATGTTTAATAAATGTATTTGAGCCTAGTTGAGTCAAAGATTTGGTGTTTGCATGGCCAAAAGTCAATACATCACTTAAATCATTCTCCATCGTTAATCATATGAATGTGGGATAGCAGACCATTCTTGTGTGTTTAGAAAGCCATAATTTTGTTTGCTACAAGTTTATTACAACAGATTACATCAACATCACTAATAAAATTGGATCCAAAGTCCAGTTTAGTCAACATTCTCAATTTCTTCAAAAGTCAAAATAGCTAAAAAGTGGTTTTAGCTCGATAGATGGATTTTCTTGAGTTCATTTGGTGGACTCACTCAATGAATCTTGGTATTTTAGAAAGTTCAATGGTCCTCTTTCTTATAGGCATTTTGTAGAATTTTGTGATTTCTTTAAAAGCTCCAAATAAGTCGCTCATTTGGGGCCAAAATCCTCTGCTCATTGCTCGCTTAACACCGAGAATTTTCTCGAATCGGTGCAGCTTGCACAAGGCTCAATAGAGCTAGCCATTGTCTGATTTTTGGTATAGATACCTCACCCGTGTCCTTTACAAGTTCCCATTGGTAGATTTCAATTTGAGCTTATTTTCAAGCTTCGCATAAGCTTAAACTTGCCTCGATTCTGCTTTTAACTTGAAAAGCTCACAATAACAAATCCTTGTAGCTTGTTGTTTCGTGGTTGTAGTTTGTTGAAATTAGTTGCTATTGGTCACTTTTAGTAGTATAGAGCTTGATATCAGTTGGAAGGCTATCTTGTCCATTTGGCTTATTTTAGTGCTTAATAATAAGCACTTTCCAAAGCAGTTTCATAATTATCCAAACAAGTGCCTGATTTTCCATTTTTCTCATATTCCTAGCATCATTTTAGACTTTTCCTGAAATTTTCAGATTTTTCCAAGTTGTTTAGCTATTTTTCTTATTTTAAATTAGTTTTTAATCATTTTTAATTAGCTTTTAATATAAAAAATCAGAAAAAGGTTCAAAAAAATAACTTTTCAATTTTCTTAGGTTTAGATAAATATAAAAAGTAGAAAAAGTAATTTTCTAGATTTTTCATAGTCCATTTGGTAATTTTTAGTAATTTAATTAGTTTTTAATGGTTTAAAATTAATAGAAAATAGAAAAATAGTCACAAAAATACAAAATTAGTTTTGAAAAGTCTATTTTGATATTTTAGACTTTTCCAAGTGTTAATCTTATTTTTCTAGCTTAATTTCATATTTTCTTATATTTTAGGTAATTAATTATTAGTTAAAATAGTTTTTAATTAGATAATTAGTTTTAAAATAATTTTCTTTTCTAAATATTTTCTTATATCATTAGGATTGTAGAAACATCATTTTCATATTTTTAGGGTTAATATTGATTTAGTTTCACTTTTTAATTTGTACGTCACGTAGATTTTAATTCCGCTTTTATAAAACATAAAAACAAAAACATCATTGTAAAAATAGTGATAGCGTTTATTTAATAGATTTTATCTTTTTAATCTTCTTTAATTTGCATTTAAGCCGTTGTAATTTGTTGGCTTATTCCGTAGTTATAATCACCAATTCATAATCCTTTTTCGTTCAAACTTCTCGATCACTATACGTTTGATAAATCATCGCATAGCTCGCTGGGACATAACGACCCGGGGAGACCATATACTCCTCTGATCTTCATTGATTTCGTGCTTAAGCTGTTTTAGGTTTTCTTACGCTTGCGTGAGAGAAACTTGACGGTTTCTTGGCGATCGACACCAACAACATAATAAACAACATTCATTAGTTAAAATTTTTCATGAGTAAAGATCATGAAAGAGAACACAATGATGTGTTTCTAGTACAAGAAACTAAAAATTATCCTAAAAAACAAATAAAGACTATTCTAAAACCATCCTAAAGTGATGGTGGATGGGAAAAGAGCGTTGAGACGCCAAGAATGCGGTCGAGGATGAACCTCATTTCTTCGTGGAAGTCATGGACCATAATCCGGGTCCGTTCCACGGTTTGACCCGCTTGCTCACAAGTTGAGCAACCATGCCTGGAGGGTAGAAAGTTTGCGGAGGTTGTGGTGGTGGAATGGTGGATGTGTTGGTGGTGTTGGGGATGTTTGGAGTGGTCATGATGGATGCAAGCAAAGCACTTTGCATTTGCATTGTCTCACTTAGTGAGAATCCACCATGCCTTTGAATTGGTGGAGGTTGTGGAGTTCGGCTTGAATCTCCTCTCTAGTGGGATTGTCATCCCACATGCTCTCCGGAATGTCCTCAATATGAGGGACATTGATGATGGAAGTGGATGATCCCGTATAAAGGACCATGAATGTCCTTGTGAATGGGGTGGAAAAGAGAGGTCTTGGCCCTAATGGGGCGTTTGGGTCAATGGATGACCAAGGTGATTCATGAGCGATTCGCTCAATGGTGCCAAAGGATGGCAATGGTGGTGGATGACTTGGCCTAGGAGGCAAGTCTTCCAATTCCTCTAGGAAAGGATTTGGTGATGTTGGTGGAGTTGAAAATAACTCCATGGGAGTGAGTGTGGGAGACCTTGGTGAAGGTGGTGAGGTGTTTTGGATGTTTGGATGGGTGCCGTGGAGGTGAAGTAGGTGCTTTTGATGGTGGTGGAGTGGTGATCACAATGTGTGATGAAGGGGTGTAGCTAAGGTAAGTGTGTATCATCTCTAATGGGAGATGAGATGGTGAGTGGTGAAGATTCGATGATGAGCTAAGATTAACAAAACAACAAGGTCTTACGCTCATTCTAGCGGTTTTCTTGCAAGGTTTTGGTGATGATTTAGTCATTTTAACTTGGGTTTTGATTTGCTAGATAGTAGTGAGAATGAAGAAGGTGTGAGGATGATCATGGTAAAACCTTTCAATTTATAGAGGTAAGAAATTGTTGAGAAAAGGTTTGATTGATGTTGAACCATTGAAGAGATGAGGTTCCTAATGATTTGGAAGTGGGTTGAATGCTAGTCATATCACCCAAGTCAATCCATACAAAGAAGATGGAGTGAAGAAGAAAAGATATGCAATAAATGTGTTCTAGTGAGTGGAATTTCCTAATATTCGATTACCCACGGATTGAAGGTACCAAAATTTGGTTCCTTCCTTTATGCCAAAGGGCTCCTTGGGTGGATTTTTCAAATTTTTGAATTTTGGTGGAAATGGATTTCTTACATCCCTTAGTGAATAATACTAGTTCTAATAACAAGATAAACTAGTTAAGATTGATTTATAAGTGATGGAAGATAATTTGGAATCACGAAAGAGTCGAAATTCGTAAAATTACCCGGAGGATCCACGGCACCAAAATCATACCTGACGGAACCCAAAAGGGTGCCGTCTGGTCCGCTGTCTGATGATATGGCGGTACTAAATACATAAAGGACGGTACCAAAATAATGGTGCCGTCGATCCGTGGAGTCTCAAATTTGGATGTAATGTTTCTTAAAACTGAAATTTACGAAACACAAATTTTTCTCAAAACCTGTTATACTAAACATTTCTAGTTAGAAAAGTAAATAACACATATGTAAACATAGTGGAGCATAGATTAAGAGCAAGGCTTATTGATTTTCACAATATAGTGAAAATGGGTAAAATTGATAGCATAC
This sequence comes from Chrysanthemum lavandulifolium, assembly GCA_022545495.1. Classification (NCBI taxonomy): domain Eukaryota; kingdom Viridiplantae; phylum Streptophyta; class Magnoliopsida; order Asterales; family Asteraceae; genus Chrysanthemum; species Chrysanthemum lavandulifolium. The sequence goes on along the minus strand of CM040243.1, from coordinate 60,032,165 downwards.
TTGTGCTATCCCCTCAATGAGATTGTTAGCATACACCATTGTTTCAAGTTATATTATCATCCTACATAATAAAACAACTAAATAGTATCAAACATTAACGATAATGCATTGTTCCAAACACTCCTTAAAGTATCCTTATTTGTCCAACTTCTTGTAAATCTTGTTCATCATCCTACCAAGGCACTTGAACATTCCCTTAGTTTGCTTGAATTACGCGATTCATTCTCAATCTCGGGAAGAGATGTGTAATACTCTTGAGGTGGAAGACGAGAGCTTGGAAGACCATCCTGAGCTATTTGATGATGATGATGAAGGAGTTGGAGGTTTAGCTCTTTGCCTTTAGTCTTAGCAACTCGAGCATCACTCAAAGGCACAAAGATGTGAGGATGAGATCATAGTTAAGGTGCATCCCTTTGGGGTAGGTGGAATTGGAGCGAAGTTTCTATAGAGACGGGTGAGAAGCATCCCGTATGGAAGAGCAACGGATCCTTGAGTTGGAATATCAATCATTCTCCTAGCTATGTAGTAGGCTAAGTTGAATGGTTGTCGGTGGACAAGTTGTAAAGCATGTGGCAAAGACAAGCGTTTATGTGATCCCTATTCCTATGGTGCTAATGACGTTTGCTCTAAGTAACCTCCCATTTCTTAAATTGCTTAAGTTCATTGAGCTCCATTCCATATGGATCTCGGTCTATCTCTTTTCCTTCGGGTAACTCGGGTTGTATCACCTTTTGGTTAAAAAGGTGTTCACGGATGACATCCTTATCGGCTAAACGGGTTATGTAGGGAAGAGAGCGGTCATTGATTGCATCAAGGCGGTGGTGACCACTTATCCGTAGACACAAGTTCCACGGTTGGGAATTCCTAGTACTCTAGCAAAGTCACTTAAAGTGATGGTGTAGTCATTTTGGTTGATTCTAAAGCTAAGACAAAACTCATCATCTTCATCACTAAAACCGGTCACACTAGCATAGAATTCTAATACGAACCTAGGACAAATTGGTTCATCAATGTCAAGAAGACAATCGAATTGAATGGCGGCTAGTTCTTCACGAAGATTGGTATGCTCAAGGAAGGATGAGTGAATGGTTCTACCGTGGAAATACCTTGATTCTAGACCCCAAAATATTTCTACTTGTTCCTTGGTGAGTCCTTTGGTTTTGTGGTGTTTGGGAATGTAGTTAAGAGTGTCTTTGTGATCATAGAATCTTGCGGCTACCATGGTTATTCCTAAGGACAAGAATTAACATGTTAAAATTTAGATAAATTTTAACGTTTTGATTCTAGTGTGTGCCTATATGAAAACAATTTGGAGTTGCGGTTATCTCGACTCATTTTATGCATAAAATGGTTTTAGTGGAGTGTTTGGCAAATACCATGAGATAACCCAAATGCTCCTAATTCAATGTGGCTACATTTGAATATACCCGGGAGTGCATATTAGTTATGCAATACCTTTAGTATTCAAGAGCATGCAAGTGATGAAAATTCTAACGTTTCTATTTGTATTAGCAATGAAAAATGTTTTCCTATAAGTGAGAAGCTTTTCAAAACTTTTGACATGGGGTGTTTGGTTGTTTGAATAAGGCCTTATATTTATTATCTATCAATTAGTGGGAAACATGATTTGTTTATGCAATATGATAATGTAGTACCTAATTTCAATGACTAGTTATGCAATTTGCCAATTGAATTCATATTTGGTTTAAAAGCATACATACAACCCCATGTAATGATTTGTGATAGTTTTGTGCATAAATAAGAATCCTAGACTCAGAATTAAGAGATGAAATGTAGTTAGGATACTTACAATGATGTTATCTTTAGTGATTAGTGAGTGGGAAGATGACAATAATGAGCTTGGTTTAAGTTTTACACGCTTTTGGTAAAGTGGGTTGTGAGGAAGAAGATGTTATGTATAAAGTCGTTTTGTACAGAGACACCACGGACGAGACGGCACCAAATTTTGGTTCCGTCTGTTGTTGTCGTTGGTGCCGTACTGATGGCGTAAACAAGACAAAATTGTTTTGGTTTGACTATTCTAATGTTTTAGGCTATGTTTATCCTACATGCTTGGTTCCATTAACCCTAAACCAAGTCTAAGAAGATTGAAAGGTTCTCTTTAAGAGGTTTAGTAAAGATGTCGGCAATGTTGTCTTGGAGGATACTTTCTCGATTGAAATGTTTCCTTTTGAACATTGTCGCGAAGAAAGTGATGACGGATTTCAATGTGCTTTGTACGAGCATGTTGAACGGGATTCTTCTTTGAGATCGATGGCTCCTTTGTTGTCGCAAAGTATCACAATGTCGTTGAGATGAATTCCGTAGTCTCGAGAGCTTGCTTCATCCAAAGAGCTTGTTGACATGCTTTTCCTACGAGACGTATTCGGCTTCAGGAGTAGAGATGGCTAAAGCCGTTTGCTTCTTTGCAAACCATGAGGTGAGACAATGTCCAACAAAAGTGCAAATACCACTTGTACTTTTTCTATCGACATAATCACCGGCATGATCCGAGTAGGCATACACTATGGTTTCTATACCCGTTCCTTTGGGATACCATAATCCTAAACACGTTGTTCCCTTAATATATCTAAAAATCCTTTTTAATGCTTCTAAGTGTGATGCCTTTGGGTTTTCTTGAAAGCGAGCACATAGACAAACACTAAACATAATGTCGGGTCTACTAGCCGTAAGATAGAGTAGGCTACCAATCATTCCTCTATATTTAGTGTTATCTACGGATTCACCTTCTTCGTCCTTGGTGAGTTTAGTGTCCGAGGACATGGGTGTTTTAGTTGGTTTGGAATCTTCAAGACCAAATTTCTTAAGCATGTCTTTTATATATTTAGATTAAAGAAAATACCATCTTCTAGTTGTTTAATTTGAAGTCCTAGAAAGAAGTTTAACTCACCCATCATACTCATTTCAAACTCGTCATGCATGATTTTAGAGAAATCATTACATAGTTCTTGACAAGTTGATCCGAATATAATGTCATCAACGATATTTGAACAATAATAATTTGCGATTCCTTTTCTTAGTAAAAGAGTATTATCTACTAATCCCATAGTATATTTGTTATCAATAAGAAAAGTCTTAAGACGGTCGTACCAAGCTTTAGGTGCTTGTTTAAGGTCGATAATGCTTTCTTGAGTTTGAAGACATGATGTGGTTTCTCAAAGTCGAAACCGGAGGTTGAGCAACATACACTTCTTCGTTAATAAACCCATTAAGAAAAGCACTTTTAACATCCATTTGAAATAATTTAAAATCATAAGCACATGCATAAGCAAGTAATATTCTAATAGATTCAAGTCTAGCTACCGTGCATAAGTTTCATCATAGTCAATTCCTTCTTGTTGATTATAACCTTGTGCAACAAGCCTAGCTTTGTTTCTAGATACTATACCATTTTCGTCCATTTTGTTTCGAAGACCCATTTTGTTCCAATTATAGTTTGATCTTTGGGTTTTGGAACTAGTTTCCAAACATCATTTCTAACGAATTGGTTTAATTCTTCTTGCATGGCCATTACCCATGATTCATCTTTTATTGCTTCATTTATGGTTTTGGTTCAATGGTGGATACAAAACAAAATGATTACTTTGATTTTGAGCTTGTGATCTTAAGGTTCTTTGATTAAGTTTTCCTATGACCTTTTCTAATGGATGACTTTTAGATTCTTTTATGTTGATAATTTCCTTATTTAATGGTTCATCTTCCTTGTTATTATCAATTTGGCTTTCAATTATTTGACTTTCAACTAAGTCATCATCTACCAAAGGTGATGTCTTAGAGGGAGGTGGACTTTCGTCAAATGTTATGTTCAACGATTCCTCGACTATCATTGTTTCTTTATTTAGGACAATGTAAGCTTTACTAGTTTGAGAGTAACCAAGAAATACACCTTCATAAGACTTTGGGTCAAACTTGGTGAGATAATCCTTAGTGTTAAGAATAAAACATTTACAACCAAAGACTTTAAAATATCCTAATGTTGGCTTTTTACCTTTATAAAGTTCATATGGTGTTTTGTTTAGGAAATGACGTATTAGGACTCTATTTAAGATATATGTAGAAGTGTCAACGGCGTTACACCAAAACTTTTGAGGAATGTTTTGTTCATTAAGCATTGTTCTACTCATTTCTTGAATTGTTCTATTTTTACGTTCTACTACTCCATTTGATTGAGGTGTTCGTGGGCGAAAAGTTATGTGTTATACCATTTGCATCACAAAAGTTTCCAAATTGAGTTTCGTTGTCAAATTCATCACCATGATCCGTTCGGATCGACACAATTTTGACACCTAGAAGATTTTGAATTTTCTTGCTAAGTATTTTAAATTTATCAAAAGCTTCATTTTGGTTTTCAAAATAATGTCCAAGTAAACCTTGAGTAATCATCTACTATGACCAAAGTGTATAAGTTGCCTCCATAGCTTCTTATAGCGGATGGTCCAAACAAGTCCATATGTAATAATTCTAGACACTTAGATGTAGATACCATATTTTTAGATTTGTGACTACTATGTGTTTGTTTACCAATTTTGCAAGCGTCGTAAAAGTGTTGGTCATATTTTAGTTTTGGCAAATTCCTAACTAACTCTTTTGAAGATAGGTTTTGTATAAGTCTCATATTAGCGTGATCTAAGCGCCTATGCCAAAGAGATGAGCTATCGCCTAATGTTGTTAGGCAAAGTTTGTCATTATATGTTTTATCTATTTTCATGACGATATGTTATTTTTCCTAACTCCTTTAGCTATGGTGATACCATCTTTTAGTATTTTACTACCATTTTCATCAAATAGTACTTTATACTTTTTATCGCATAGTTGGCTAATACTAAGTAGATTAAATCCTAACCTATCCACATGAGCAACATTTTCAATAGTTAGAGAGTTATGAGCAATCGTACCTTTGCCAATGATTTTGCTTTTGAGATTGCTACCAAAAGTGACATTACCTCCGTCATACTCTTGGTATGATGAGAAGAGACTTTTGTTGCCCGTCATGTGTCGTGAGCATCCACTATCTTTTATCCATTCATCAGGTTCCAATCCAACTTTTAAGCATACCTAAGAAGCGAATAACTCAAACATTTGGTCCCCAATATCTCATGGGTCCGTTTGGGTTAAACATACCATTTATTTGATTCATGTATGGAAATGATGGGTAAGGGTTCCATGGCATGTAATCTGGGGTTTGATATGGTCTAGGAATGTTTTGATTCCAACCGTTGTGTTGGTAGTTAGGTTGAACGTTGTGGTTGCTCTTAGGAAAGGGCGTTGGCAAAGAGGTTTTATATCGTTGTTGAGTAGTTTTGATCTAAATTCATTTTAACAAGTCCTACTCGATATAATGGCTGGTTTTAGTTTAACATTATCATTGGTTTTCTTTGTTATTTTAACAAATTCAAGACGGTCCAGATTATGAACATTCATTCTGCTCAAGTACCATGTACCTTTTAGCTGTGGACGGAACCCTTATTTTGGTTCCGTCGTCCGTCTTTATCTTCAGAGCTTTTGATGTAATGTTCGTCCTTTTCGGCCGTTTTGTTTTGACTCTTTGAGATTAATACTTCATTAAAACCTAGCCCATTCCTGTCTCCTGGTGTTTTATGGATTTTAACTATTTCATCGGCAAGAGCGATGTTTTTGTTAAACCTTTTAAACTTAGAATTATTTTCTATTAAAACTTCTTGTGTGAGCTTTAGTTTTTCTATTTCAAGATTAAGCTCTTGACATGATTTACAATCATCGTCATTTGCTTTCCCTTTTTCAAGACGTTTTGCTTTTTCTTTTAACTCATATACCTCATTTTCCAAAAACTCCTTTTTGATTTTTAGAAATTTATTTTAGTTATGATTTTTAGACTTAGCTCACACAATTGATTATATTGTTTTGCAAGGTATCATCATCTATAGAAGAATAAGAAGAATCGGAAAGTACCCCATTTGACTCATGTGCCATTAGAGCGATCTCTTCCTTGCTTGATTCTTCATCGCCTTCACTATCACTCCAAGCACCACTTACAAAAGCTCGTTGAGTTTTGCTTTTAGGTGGCTCAGGACATTCTCCTATGAGATGACTTGCATCACCACATCTAAAACACTTTCTTTCACCTTTAATCTTCTTATCATCCCGATCTTTTCGAATGGCTTCTTTTCTTCTCGAGGTTGTCTTACAAACTTTCCTCTTCTTCTAAAGAACTTCTTAAAATCTCTAACGCCATGGCATATTCCTCATCTTCACTATCGAGCAAGATTCACCATCATCGCTGATTCCGCCTTTGCTTTAAGAGCAACGGATTTGATCTTCTCCTTTCTTCCTTTGATGATTTCGAATCTTTCTCCATTACCATTTCGTGAACTTTGAGGTTGCCAATTAGCTCGCCTAGTGACATTATTGAGAGATCTTTTGATTCTTCAATAGCGGTCACTTTAGCTCTCCATTTGGGATGGAGTGCTCTAAGAAATTTCGACAAAGTTCTTACTACGAAAAGATTCGTCAAGTGCTTTAAGTGATGTAATGATAGTGTTAAACGAGCAAAGCCACAATCAATGGTTTCATCTTCAGGATAACGAATTGTTCATATTGTTGAACAAGAAGATCAATTTTGTTATCCTTGACTTGTGAATTACCTTGATGTGTAACAATTAAAGATTCCCAAATATCTTTGGCGGTTTCACACATAAAATTCTTTCATATTCTTTTCTAGGTAAAGCATTGTAAAGCATCATTTTAGCTTCATTATTTTTAGCAACTAATTTCTTTTGTTCATCAACGGAAATATCCTTTGTTGTAGAACTAAAATCTCCTTTAACAATAATAAACCAAAGATCTATATCTTTTGATTTTACATATGTTTCAAACGGTTTTTCCAATAGATAAATCCATTGGTTTCAAAGAGTGGTGGTCTTTGCATAGATTGCCCTTCTTTAAAGTTTTCGTAATCCATGGATCGTTTCAAGTTTATAAAATACAAGTTATTTTAGAAATTCTTGAGCAACGAGGCTCGTACCAATTGTAGAAAACTAGAAGGGGTTGAATAGTTTACCGATTAAAAACTTTGTTTTGAAACTTATTGAAAGATCAATTGATATTGATCTTAAGTATGTTAATGAAATATGCAAGCAATATGTAATAAGTAAGTAAGGAAAGAAATGATCAAACCACAACAAGTTGTTTATAGTGGTTCGCCTACAAGGACTCTTTTTCCTTGCCCTACTCCACTCCCGAGTCTCACACTCGAGTTTAACTTCACTAGTCAACAAGCTCCTTTCACCGCGGAGAAAACCTTTACACTTCGCTTACACTATTTCCGACACTAAGCTAGATGTCGAGTTCTTTCCAAGGGTACAACTACTCCCACACACAATGTATTTTGAGGACTAAAATACTAACCACTCACACTCACAAGATTATGATGGTTTGATACAACAATGAAGTATGGATCAACACTAGATCATACAACACTAAACAAACAAGACTTCCAACTTCTCGTTGAAGCTTGAATATGACTTGATCTTCTTTGCTACAAAAGAGATCACTAATATGATATGAAACCGAGTTAGAAAGGTTGAGAGAAGATATGTATGAGAGTATGTTAGAAAGGGATGAGAAACTACTTGGCTTGGCATTGCTATTTATAGCCAATTTGACGGAGCGTCCACGGACCGCGGACCCTTAAAAGGGTTCCGCCTGTACCAAATTGGTACCGCAATCGACAGTCAAGATATCAAATCTTGCCTAAAGTCAACTCTATCTAAGTAAGATTGTGCAAGATATGAAGAGTACAAATCTTCACAAAATATCTAATGGAATCTTCCAATGATCTCCATGATGTAATACATGATGTCAAAATGTTGTATTACTATTAATAGAAATATGCAATGCTTAAGTAGTGTTTGGTTTTAAGAACCTAACACATTCTACAAACTACTATCATACATAATGATTAGAGTCATATCAAGATGTTACTAATCATAAATGTAAATGCTTGAATGATGAATATATTGTTTGAGAAAGCTTGTTTTAATATCTAATAAACTTGACAAGCTTTAAGCTTTTATAAATTAAATTTACTTTTGTCGTTAACAAAACTTAGGCAAAGATCAAAAATATAAATAACGTTTAATGACGATATTTGTATTAACAGTAAGGTTATTAACGAGCTCAATAAAAAGCTTATTAATGAGTTTGAAATAGATTTATCACGAGCCAAGCTCAAGCCAAGTTTATTGGGTTAATCCCAATCTCACAAGTCAAACCAAAAAGTCAAACCAGAAGGAAAAGTCAAACCGGATCAAAAAGTCAACATGGCAGTTACAAATCAAGGGACATGTCTGTTGGATAACAATGAACCAACACAACGTTTCACTTGTACCATTTCATTATGTATATATACTTAGAAACTTATGTATGAACAAAATGTATGACATATTTATAGAAATAAAATTTATTTCATTGTTTTGGTATATCTTGATTTTAGATCCATAGAAAAACGGGCCAACAATTGGTATCAGAGCCACAAATCATCATATACCAATCTCATTTTCTATTTTTAGAATCAAAAGGAATTAAGTTCTTTTGTTTTGGAAAATATTCCTGCAAATCCAAACGAACACAAATCAACGATCATTTTTGTGTTCTGTTTCTTAACGTATCTGCCACACAGGGATCAACTACAATAGTGATCAATCAACCCGGAATCAGAAAAACATTTTATTTTTTTTTGCAAGAAAAATCTGTCAAAGACAAGATAAACACCGAAAACAAAATCACCCAATCCAAACGGATCAAGACACGGTTATAAAACCGTTTTATCCCTTTTTGATTCAAAACAAAAAAACTCATACCAATCAGATTACTCATAGTCATCATAGGGCAGAAATAAAACGATTCACAACAAGGAACAAACACACCTGTTCATTAAGGAATCAAGCCCAGAACTTCAATTGAATCATCAATTAACTCAATTTCAATCTACAATCATCCAATTCTATCACACGGTCAAGAAACCCCAATTCAACGAAACCCTAGGTTTCATTTGTGGGATCATTTGTGCTCGCGAAGAACACATCAAACCGGAGAAGAACAAGAAAGGTCAACCAAGCCTTATCAATCAAGGTTAACCATCGATTAGAGAGAGAAGAACGGACTTATCCTGAAGAAGAGAGACAAAGGTTTTATTTGTCTCAGTGACATTTTTATCTCGAAAGAGATAAGGAATAAAAAAGAGGCGCATCACTTACTAGGGCAACAAAGAAAGGATAAAAAAAAGGCATCGGATTACACTATCAACCCACCAGGTTTAAAATTTATACAAAACCACCCTTCCATTTATGTTTTTTGTTATATAATATATATATATTAAGTCTTTTTATATATATTGTATAGTTTCATTTTAGATAAGTTATTTTGTCGAGGTTTAGAAATATAATAACCTAAGTACTCATACTGCTTATTATATTAATTAAGAATAATTTTTAAGGAGTAATTAACCTTAGGTTGTTCAAGTTTTAATATAAAATCTCCGAGGATAGTTTTTGGATTAAAAAAACTAGTCCCGTAAAGCTTTTATAGCCAATAAGGCAAAATAAAATAAAAAAAAAAAAAAAAAAAAAAAAAAAAAAAAGTCGCTAGATATAAAAAGTTTGACACACCTAGTGTTAAAAGGTTTTTTTTGGAGATTTTTGTCAATATCCTTAAGATATGACGAAAGGAAGTGGAAATAAGGAAATTAGTACAATTAGTACACCTCAATTCTAATGCCCAATCCTAAAACCCGAGAATTACTCATTATGGGCAATTTGAATACAAATCATTCTCGAAGTGAATAGTTTATGGGAAACAATAAAGCCATCTGAGATGACTCAACCCGATAAGAAAAAAGATAAAACCGCTATTGCTTTCCTTTATCAAGCCTTACCCGAGGAGCAATGACTTCAAATAACAAAGCACAAAACCGCGAAAGATATTTGGAATGCTTTGAAAACTAGACATGTTGGCGAAGACAGAGTTCAACAAGCAAGACTACAAACACTCGAATCTGATTTTGAGATGTTACATATGAAGGAAGACGAGACAATCGACACCTTCGCTACAAAACTAACAACACTCGTAAACAAAGCCGTTAGTCTAGGACACACTATTGAAGATCAAACCTTAGTACGGAAACTATTAAATGTTGTACCCGATAGGTATCTGCAAATAATTGCATCAATAGAGCAATATTCTGATCTAAGTGAAATGACGATGGAAGAAGCAATTGGGAGACTCAAGACGTACGAGGAAAGAATAAAGTTTAAGAAGAATAACGACAATAACGATCAAGATAAGTTATTGTTTACACATCACAACAATAACATTACTCACCGAAAACACTGTGAAAAATGTGGACAAGATTTGTTGCGAGGCCAAGAAAATAATTTGAAGAAAGAATCAAACAGTAACTCAAATAAATTTACTCATGATAAGAGTAAGGTGCTGTGTTTTAGATGCAAGGAGTATGGCATTTTGCAAACAAATGTCCATCAAAGAAAGAAGAACAATGCAATCTCATTGAAGAAGACTTATAACCAACATTACTTATGGCAACTGTTGAAGAAGCACCAGAAAAATATGATCAACTTGGACTTAAGGAAGATCACAACAATGAAGGTGGAAATAACCAAAAAATATGATCAACCTGGAATTAAGGAAGATCACAACAACGAAGGTGGAAATAACCAAAAAAATATGAGCAACCTGAACTTAAGGAAGATCACAACAATGAAGGTCGAAATAACCAGAAAAAATATGATCAACATGGACATAATGAAGATCACATCATTAAAGGTGGAAGTAACCGAAGGAAAATTGATCTACCTGGATATAAGGATGATCACAAGCACTACAAGAAATTAAAACAGTAGTAGCTCAGATGGTGGATTTAACCAGAAGATGACAACAATGAAGGTCGAAATAACCAGAAAAAATATGATCAACATGGACATAATGAAGATCACATCATTAAAGGTGGAAGTAACCGAAAGAAAATTGATCTACCTGGATATAAGAATGATCACAAGCACTACAAGAAATTAAAACAGTAGTACCTCAGATGGTGGATTTAACCAGAAGATGAATCAAGAAGACTTAAAAACCTACGTCGCAACGATTGTGTTTAAAGGGGAGAATATTGGGTTAATCCCAATCTCACAAGTCAAACCAAAAAGTCAACCCAGAAGGAAAAGTCAAACCGGATCAAAAAGTCGGATTACAATGAACCAACACAACGTTTCACTTGTACCATTTCATTATGTATATATACTTAGAAACTTATGTATGAACAAAATGTAAGACAGATTTATAGAAATAAAATTTATTTAATTATTTTGGTATATCTTGAATTTAGATCTATAGAAAAACGGGCCAACAAAGTTTTAATTTTTTATTACCAAATCGTATAAACGAGCCGAGCTCGAACCAAACATGAGCTTATATAACATACCACGAGCCGAGCTCGAGCTTGAGCTTTATAAAACTTAAATGAGCCGACAGCTCGTTTCCGCCCATAAATAGGGGGTAACACGTTAATTCATTCTTGAAATGTACTCGTTCCACTTTTTATGAGGAATACTTAAAGACCGATCAGATCAAAGTTCAATTCCTTAACTTTATTTATGCTTCAAGTTGTGTGTCCACTAAGAGAAACCAAAAAGATGATAGTATCACTTTATATTTATAATGAAACTTCCGATACATATAAACGTTACTGAAGATCTATCTTAATGTAAATCAAACACAAAGTTACCAAAAAGAACCACACGTTCAACAAGCCAATTTCAAATTTCCAACAATTATTCACAAACTTGACATCTTCTTCTCAAAAGAGCTAATGAAACTCTTGATATCATCATACAACACTTTTGCCTTTTGGGGGTCAAAGAACTCTACAATATGGTACCCTTCATCATCAAATTTCTTTATCACTTGAACACCACGCACATGCTTCTAACATATTTGAAAATGCTCTTTGCCTATCAACTAGCGGGTCGCCGTTATAACCTATTACTAGACATTTCGGTAGCTGTGTGATTTTTCCATTACGAGATATATTCTTATCTTGTAATGGGTTAGAGTACTCGTGGTCTCTGTCACAACCTTCAGGCAGTGCAAGAGACCACATGACATGATTTGCATGCAAAGGTAGAATACGATCATTTGCTAGTCGAAGCTCAGATTGAGTACTTTCGACCCCACCAAAATATATTTGGTTCATTATAAGCCCTGCGATCTTGATCGGATAAAGATCAAGATCAAGGGCTCGTAAACCTGCATTATACACTATATTTCCTCCTGAACTGCTTCCCATCAAAAACACTCTAGAAAAGTCAACGAGCTCACTCAACCAATCATCACAACCATTGATCCCTAAAGCCTGATCACGCACCCACAACAACGCCTCCATGGCATCATCATACGCTGCAGGGAGGCGGTGTTCAGGTGCAAGGCGATACTCAACAGATATTACCACTGCGGGTGTATGAGCAGACACCGCGGAACAAAATTTGTGGAAGGTAAATGAGGTGGCACTATAGAAGACAAAACCACCACCATGGAAGTAAATGATGATGGGGAGATTTGCGTTCGTGGTTTTTGGCTGTGAGATAGGACAGAAAAGGCGTAGGAAGGTTTTGTTGGTGGGATTGAGTGGTATGTCTTTAGAAAGAGTGAGTTGAGACTCAGTTGTCCGTAGAGGAGTCGCGGCTAAAGATGGAATCTTGCTGAGTCGGGTCACTAACCCATCTGGATTGTGTGTTGTTAGTATCAGAACTGGATTTTGGGTTAGTCATTGTTGTATACACCAATCTACAGATGATATTGCCACTATATATTATAAAGAGGCTATAGAAAGAAAAATTTTACTTTAATGGTATCGATAATGACGATTGGCCTTATTTCTTAATGCTTAAATCCGTAAAAAAAGACCAAGACAAATTGGAACAAAACTGAGGGTAGTTTGATTATGTTTTATTATTATCTTTGGGCCATGATAACAAGCTATACCACTTAATTATTGAATATCTTTAATGCTTATGCAAGTTTATTACTATATTTTGGATAATATTCGATCCAGTTTCCACGGTGTGACATAATTATAAACAAAATTTATTATTACATTATGAAGATCGTCCGAAATTTAGTTCCTCAACTTAATGGATCAAGAACACCATCAATCGCGGCCATCACAACCGTCGGATCTCCAACAAGTACTAGTCATCCGTCCGTCACCTGTCTTTCTAGACCATGAACAATATATCTCGAAAAATTTTCATATACTCAAAGCATACGAGTCATCCTTACCAACACACGACTTCCTGCACACTTATGCGCAGTCTGTTAAAGTTGTTTTATGCAATGGTGGGAGTCCAATCACAGCTGAAATTCTAGCTGACCTTCCGTCTCTTGAACTTGTTGTCACGTCCACTGCTGGAGTGAACCATATTGATATGGCTGAGTGTCGCATCGTGGAATTAGAGTTACTAATACGGGAGATTTGTTTTCTGATGATGTGGCTGATGGAGCCGTAGGATTGTTGATTGATGTTATGAGGAGGATTAGTGCTGGTGATAGGTTTGTTCGTGGTGGACGTTGGCCCGAGAACAGAGGTGTATACTCTTGGTTCTAAGGTCAGTGTATCTTCTTCACGTTAAACATTTTGCGATGCTTGAATTGTAAATACTTTGTTCAATGTTTGGATCATTCTGCTTATCAAATTACCTTGTTTATTAAAACTCAATGCCAAACACTCTATTTATTATTCATTGGCTCATTCTCGCTAATTCTCGATTTAGGACATGAAAAAGTGTTATTTTATTTTCACTAGCTGTGCTCACAACATTGAAGTTTGACTTAAATAGTTTATATGCATGTTAGTCGAAGACGAATGGATTTATATACTTATATTTAGGGTGTCAATCGGGTTATGGGTCGGTTTAGGGCTTATCCGGTCGGGTCTATCGGGTTTTAAAATAATAAAACTAACTCAGCAACCCAACCCGATAAGCTATCGTGTCTATCGGGTTACATGCTAATCTTATCCCAAAATTTGCTTCGCTTATTAAAACCGCTAAAAATAAAAATTATTTAAAAGAAAACCAACACAACAATTGCATTTCCTAGAGCCTAACATATCACATAAGAAACAAGCAGTTCAAAGAATATTACAAGTAGCTATTTGGCTTGAATTTTATTTAGTCACTAGCTATGTCGTTTTTCCTCTTGTAGCACCAACGGACCAACTTATAAAATAGAGAAAAGAAACTAAGCTACTGATGCATATATGCAAATACACTAGAACTAAGGGGGCGTTTGGTTTGGATGTGGGTATGGGTATCATTCATTTGAGAACTTAAAGACTTGAGACCAAATGAATACTTTCTACTCATTTGATCACTTTCGTTGATGTTTTGGTTTTCAGTTGGGAGGCAAGAAAGTTGGGATTGTTGGGCTTGGAAACATAGGGTCAAGAGTTGCCACAAGACTAGAGGCCATGGGTTGCATAATCTCATACACCTCAAGGAAACAAAACACTCCATCCCTTCACTTTCTACCCAAATGTCCACCAACTCGCTTTCAATTCTGATGCACTCGTTCTCTGTTGTGCATTAACCAACGACACACATCACATTATCAACAAAAGAGTTATCCGTGCATTAGGAAAAAATGGGGTCATTGTGAATGTGGCACGTGGTTCCATAATTGATGAGGTGGAGTTAGTAAAGTCTTTGGTTAATGGCGAGATTGGTGGTGTTGGATTGGATGTTTTTGAAAACGAACCAAGTGTACCTAAGGAATTGTTTGGATTGGATAATGTCGTGATTTTGCCTCACAGTACAGCATGTACAAGGGAGTGTTTTTACAATGCTGCCCAAGTTATTGTAAGTAACATAGATGCCTTTTTTACAAATAGGCCCTTACTTACTCCTGTTATAAACGACTTCTAGCTACACAGTTCAGCTTTAAAATGATTTGCAGTTGCATTTTCACTATGTTCCTTCCATTTTTCATTGAAACTATGGTTCAATTTTTTTTTTATTATTATTATTATTATTTTTTTTTGTGTGGTTGTTGCAGAGGGGGAAAAGACAATAAAATATGTAAGCTACATAGTACCTTATACATATCAAATAAAAACAAGTTTCATACCATATGGAACAATGTTTATTAGAAATACATCTCTATATGTAAATCCAACACAAAATTATAAGAAATTCAGACATTAAACATACCAATGTCAGCAGTTGTTCAAAAAGTTGATTTCTTTTCCAGAAAGGAACATATGAAACTCTTGATATCATCATACAACACTTGTGCCTTTCGGGGATCAAAGATCTCCACACCATGGTACCCTTCATCATCAAATTTCTTTATCACATGCACACCACATTTCTCCAACTTTTAGCAAACTCCTTTGTCTATCGATAAGTGGGTCCCCAGCGTAACCCCTAACCAGACATTTCGGCAAACGCCTGATTTTTTCGTTACGAGATTCATCTTGATCTCGTAACGGGTTACAGTACTGTGGTGTCTGTCACACCTTCAGGGAGTGCAAGAAACCACATGAGACGACTCGCCATTAAAGGGACAATACGGTCATTTACCAATCTAACCTCAGATTCCGTGTCCTCGACCCCACCAAAAAAGGCTGGTTCATTATGAATTTCACGATCTTGATCCCACTCGGATCAAGATCGCTCGTAAACCGGCATTATAAACTATATTTCCTCCGGAACTACTTCCCATTAAAAACACTTTACTAAAATCACCAAACTCACTCAACCATGCATCACAACCATTAATCCCTAAAGCCTGATCACGCACCCACAGCACCGCCTGCATGGCGTCCTCATACGCCGCAGGCAGACGGTGTTCGGGTGCGAGACGATACTCAACAGAGATCACGACCGCAGGTGTCTGAGCAGACACGGCGGTGCATGACTCGTGGAAAGGAAATTAAATGACGTGGCGCTGAATAACACAAAGCCCCCACCATGGAAGTAAATAATAATGGGCAGTTTTCCATTAGTAGTTTTCGATATTATAGGCCGAAAGAGACGGAGAAAGGTGGCATTGGTGGTGTTGAGTGGCATGTCTTTAGAGAGAACGAGTTGTGACTCGGTAGTGAGTTGGGGTGTTGCGGGTATGGACGGAAGTGGGGCGAGTCGGGTTAATGACCCGTCTGGGTTTTGTTTGATTTTGAGGAACTTATAAGGATCCGAATTGGATACCAGGTCAGACATGGTTAAGGATATAATATGAGAAATATTGTTTTGTAAGGCGCAACCTTTTGAGGGTTTTGTGTGTTTTTTTAAGAAGAAGAATGAGTAGTTGCACCTAAATGATTTAATGCATTAAATAGAAAGTTATGTTTGATCGTGACAACAATGACAAAATATATACGAGTATGAAATAGACTCGTCTTACTAAGAGCCTAAGTAAGGTGTGGTGAATTTAGGTCAAGGTTTAACCTTTGTCAAGTCAGCGTCATATCAACTTTAACATTTCACTTTAACTTTAAAAAAAACATCCTTTTATCAAAACATTCTCAAAGTTAAACCATAACTCAACTTTTTGAACCTCACTTTTCTTTAAAAAAATAAAATTTATAATAGAAAAACAATAGAAAAAAAGAAAAAAACTAAAACAAAAACAAACCACAAGGACTGAAACTGTACTTTTGAAAAACAAAAAAAAAAAAAAAACAAACCACAAAGACTGAAACTGTCAAATACCCAAACTTGTTTCTTCTACATTTAACCACCTACAACTGTTAAACACACACTAAAACACATACATAAAACATACACATAAAACACACATGTAACACACCTACCAAAATACCCATTTAAATCAGAAGAAAAAAAAAGAAAAGAAAAAAAAAAAAGGCTTAACGCCGCGTTACCTCCCTAACGTGGGGACTTTAACGTGGCTCTAATGCCACAGACGGTGTGGGTAACGGGGCATAACGCCCCGGAGTTGAGGTTTAACGCAGCGTGTAGCGTTACTATACCGTCTGCTCTAAAAGCATCTCCAATCTATGGAGCATTTGAAGGTTCAATATATTGCCACATCATTATTAAACTCCTGCATATAAAATCTTCGCAATCAATTGAACTTGGTAACATATATAATTCTCAAACTAATACAATTAAATATTTGAAAAATATATATGAAGTGGCCCACATATCATAGTATTATAGATGTTTGTTCAAAGACATACTCTATTTCAATGAACCAATAAATTGGTACTTCTACAATGCATTACACTCATAAAAGAAGACATTGCACTTTGCCACCTAGACCCATTGTGGGTGCCCTTAATACGTAGTACTTCGTATTATCTTTTGAGGTATTATTTTTTAATAGGTGTTTTGCATACTCTTTAAATTGATTAATACATTTTAATTTAGAGTGTTTTGCATTTATTTATACTTTTACAAGATGAAAATGTGTAAAAATGATGTAAAAGTATAAATGTCAAAACATATTAAGTTAGAGTGTATCAATCAATTTGAAATGTATGCAAATCACTTCCCTTATCTTTTTGATCATATTATTTTCCAGCTCTTAGAGCATAAGAAACAAAGAAGCACGTAGCTTTAATTTGCATATCATATTTACTTTTATAAATAATAGCAGAGTATATGATGCATTGTAATATGCAATGTTTTAAACATTGTTTTTAATACCAAACCGGATTGGTCGGTCCAACCGGTTTATATCGGGAACCGGCCATAAGGTCAAACCGCCTTTAAATAAACCAGCCGAGTTTGTGGAAACCGGCTCAAAACCTTCAAATAGTAGTAAATCGGTTATGTATGCAAAGGCTTTGGTTTTGTGTCTTTTAAGAAGATGTTGAACCCCCACGATAATAGTCAACCCTCCATCCTTTGGCAACTTTGGTGATTTCAAAACCCTAACGCGTGATACTTTCTTGCTTAATTCTAACTTATTTCCTGAATCTTAATACTTTCGTTGAATCAATCATGTTTATAATTATGTCATAGGCAGGTTTTGATTTTTTGAATTTTATTAGGGTTTTAATCAGTATAGGGTTTTTTATTAAAACGATTAGGGTTTGACCAAAAAGGTTGTCTCTCAATGGTACCTCATGTTGTATGAGAAACTCCCCAATCAAATAGTTGTAAGTTTAAGTCCTGCTTAGAACATGCGAGATAAATTTATGGTAATAATGTGAGATAATTAAAAATTGTCATTCTAAAAAAAACTTAGGGTTTGTCATTAGTTAATGTTCTTTATTGATGAACCATTTTTCATTGTCGTTTTGGCTTTGTTTCTGGATCTTCTCACGACTATATAAACCCTAATTATTGACTAGGGTTTTCTTTCTTTATTGTTGGTTCTCCATAAGACATTAATATTATCTTAGTGCTGAGTGTGGGGCTTATTTAAGTGGTTGTGTCGAGCAAAAGTTTCAACCATGTCTCAAGGCTAATCGTTGCTTGTGTTGATGAATGTAAGAATGAAAAAGGGTTTCCTTGACTCGGGTGGGAGAGGTAGCAATTAGAAGAAAATCGATGTTCGAATTGTTGAATCTGGAGGGAATAAGCAAGCTGATAACCTTAATGGTGATAATAACTATCCGAAGCTAAGTACGTTGGTTGAAAAATTTTGCAATATTGATGGCAAATTGCTGGGAGCCAACGGAAAACCGTCCAAACCTCATAGGAAAGTCATGTTTAATACTCCTCATGTTGATGCTGATAGTAATTTGCATGGTGTTCAAAACCATGCAACGAAAGTTGTTTAAAGGGAAGATATGGAACAGGTAGACACGGGTGTGAACTCTGAAATTCCAAAACCTGTTAGGACATAAGTTGGTCAAAACATGACAAGTGCTGAACCTATGCGTGATACTGCTAGAAACATTAACCAAGTGGATCAAGTTACACGAGCTGCGTGTGAGAGCTTTAATGAGATCATGAAAAGGGTAGCACACCCGTATTGAAGTCACATATTATTGATGATTTAGCTGATGTCATGGATATTACTAAGGCGAGCCAAAATGTTCCTATTGATAATAAATAAGCTAATGCTAATACAACTTCTTGTCAACATAAGGATAATTGAAGGTGAACTTTCGTGTATTAGAATCTAGGGAAAAATGTCTAAAAAGGCATCGAACTTGCCACCTTTTCCTTTTGTGGGCATCGAACTTTTTGTGGAAAACTAGAAGGGGGGTTGAATAGTTTTACCAATTTAAAACTTCCTTTTAAATATTTAGATCGACTTATGTCAATCTATTTGGTTGTTTATGTTGGACGTTGGTAGATAGATATATAAACGTGTAATGAAAGATAAAGAGTAAGAAGCACATCACCACGACACAAGTATTTATAGTGGTTCGGCTACAAGGACACCTTCCTTGCCCTAATCCACTCCCCGAGTCACCTACTCGAGAGTTCGTAAGCACTACACCAATCTCCTTATGGCGGAGAAGCCTTCATAACGCCGCTTAACCTTTTTCGGTACAAAGCTAAATACCGAGTTCTTTCACACCAAGGCGAACCACACCTAACACAACGTCGCCTACCCTTTATACTTGCTAGGCTAACCACCGAGTTCTTTCACACCAAGGAGAACTAATCCTATCACAATGTCGCCTACCCTTTATTAGGTACTAGGCTAAGCACCTAGTTCCATTACTATGGAGGAACTACTACCCTTCACAACACAACACCTAATATCAAGGAGATCCACTCCCTGTTACAACATCATCAAGGATATCACCATCCTTGAAATAAACAAATACTTATATGTATAACGATGCACCTCATCGATTATACGACCTAGGCATTCTTTCCAAATGCGACTTGATTTGATTCTTCGGCATCTTTCACTAATGCCTTTGACACAACGCTTGGCACCCTTCACTAATGCCTTCGTCTTGACACCTTTAGCATTCTTCACTAATGCTTTGACACAGATGATGAGCACCTTTCACTAACGATTTCATCTTGATACTTTCGGCATTCTTCACTAATGCCTTCAAACCAACATCTATGGAGAAAGGAAGAACTATCAACAAGAGAACCTTAGTTGTCTTGATGATGACGAAGCATGGCAACTCATGGACTTGAGCTTTATCATCTTCAAGAAGTGGTGATCTCGCCTTTAAGAGGAACCTAAAAGATCACACAAAAACAAAAGACAAACTACATAGATCACTTGGATCTGAGGTTAGAGGGTTATAGTACTTGGGGAAGTATGTGTGTGAAGTTGTGTGTAGAAAGGAAGAAATGGCTCTCTATTTATAGAGAAAATTCTCTATTGTTCCACGGATCCCACAGATCCCTACCACAAGGGATCCGGCTAGCACAAAGCCAGGGATCCGTGGAACGCTCCTCTTTGCCCATGGGTATTTTTGGTTATGGGTCATGGGTTATGGGTTGATCCATGGTTTTCTTTCTAGATACAATGTATCTTAAGGATACAATGAACTTGGTTAAGTGGTATATGTAAAACCATGGGTTATGGGTCAATACCATTTGCTAGTTTTTACCCATTTAGTATATACTTGTTTTTACCCATTTTAGTATACTTAGTTTAAGTATATGTTAACCCAATATGTAAACACTAGTTGTTGTACATATGTATCTAAATCATAAAATCACTTATACTTGTTTTAGTGTTTTATGTGAAAACGTAAGTGTGTTAGAAACTATTAACTCAAACTATTTACGTATTCTATTTGTTTTGTTAAATGATTTTACGTTTGTTATCGACAAAAATTAGAAGATCGTAAAATATAAATAAACGTTTTACGACTTATTTGTATTAACAATCTCCCCTTTTGTTGATGACAAAACATAAAATTATTTTAAGGAAAAGCTAAAATTGTAAAAGTTTGAATTTAGTTTTAGTTTCTTCTCCCTTTTGTCGAAACAAAAGTGTTAAAAGAAACTAACACAATTTTTATAAGAAAAGTATGTAAAACAAAATGTAAAGAGAGCAAGTGACGGTATGGTACTCGTCTTAACTCCCTCGACGAGTCCATCCCTTTGAAAGGCGTCAAGGACATGATGAGTTTATGATATATAAAATACAATAAAACATAAAGACATCAAGAGTACACAATGGAAGACTTAAGATCATAACAAATAAATTAATTAACTCGAAAGTATGCGTAACGCACTCTTGCGAATGTCAAATCCTCGAGCAAAGCAAAACAACCCTCGAGCAAAGCAAACCAAAGAAGTACTTATTGGTGTAAGAATAATGTCTTACAACCACGCTCTTGTACACACGAATTAACCAAACGAATCAAGCGATTGCTAGATCTAACACAAGTCCTCGCTTAAGAAAAACGAAACCAAACTCCCTTACTTGGGGTGTTCGCCGAATAATGGACTAGAGAGAGAGAGAGAGATCTAGGGTTAATTCAATGCACAAGTGTATGAAACCCTAGAACCTACCCTCCTTATATACTAGTAGGTAAACTTAGGGAACAAGTTTGTGAATTAGGCTTTGTATAGGCCCTATGGCCGCCACCAATGAAAGCCCAAAGCCCAATCCATAACTTTTCCAAGTTTTCCATTTCTAGTCCTTCTTTTCCATTTAACGGTCGTTAGTCATTTTTCCGTTAAATACTTAACGATCGTTAACCGGACTTAATGTGTAATAATTAATCGTAAACATAAACATTAATTATTAACTTTAATTCTCATTCGCTAATGTGTGCATCCGTGGTCACGAGTTCGAATCCGGACATTCACATGTTTGTAAATATATACATTTCCAACAGCCCCACTGGATATGTTTACAAACGTGAAATGACATTGGTTAGCGTCTAGCAACACGCCAATGCCCCGGTACAACTCGTGTATGGTTTTCTCGGAGAAAACCAAGTTTGATGATTCATCATCATATTCATCCTTTGTTTCTAATACCATGTTAATAAGAATATGGATCTCACTCATTTCTTAATTAACTATTCTGCTTCTCGCTTTATGTGATTGATTAAGATTACCAATTCTTCCGAACATATTCCGAAGACCTTGGGCATGGCCATGCAAACATCTTAACAACCCTACGAGGGCCCAAGAGTATTATACTTCAAAATAAATTTGAAGGAAACAAATCCCATTTTGACTACAAGCAGATTCATAAATTTCGCAACACTTCGAAAACAACCCTTATAACTACCGCCACGATAGCGTTAGATTGCTTCACAAAATGCACTACATCCATGACATATCTCTTGTATCTCAAGTCGAGGATAAATATCCATGATATACTTAATGACAAAGATCCATAAAGTATCATCATGTGGGTGGGATAAGTCCTATACTCAATTCATTGAATATCATCCGAATTAGTCATGCTACGCATCAATATACTTTCAAGTATATTCTAACTAATACTCGATTTGTCTTAATTCAATATCATTCCCATGTTATTGATTGACAACGGACTATTTAGAATAACTTAAGTTATTCATGGATTTAAACATGCAAACATAGGACACAATATTATAAATGAAATTAAACGATACCGTACTTTAATTCATTATAAATAATAATTGTTTAACATCCTTTATCCAAATACTAAATAGATCAATGCATGATAATACTAGTTAATGAATTTTGCCACAAGTCATGAGAATCATACTTGTTGACAAGGCATAATTTCAATTAACTTTGATCTATAGGAATTTTGAGAATACTTATTTCAAGAATTCAATAAGTGAATTTCTTGTATATGTTTACACATATCTTGATATTGTCATATCATTCCATAAGGTGCGTGATAACCTGAACCACCCTTTTATGACAATCATCTTTCAAAACTTTAAAGTTTTAAAGTATTCTTTATTCTTTAATGTATAATGCAACTATGCTCTTAGTTGAGCATAACTAGTCAACATGGTCATCATCAAGGATACCATGACTAGAATTGAGTGTCATCTCAATTATACCAAAGATCATTGTGTACAACAATATGCTCTTTAAACGTCCGTAAACTTTGAACAGCTTATAGTGTAATGTTGGTGCCTACCAAACTCAAGTTTGTTGGCAATGACAATTATGAAATAATTGCCATATTTCCATCCATAGAATCTAGGAGCATCTCCGCATCGTGGAATGTGATTCTAAATCCAAACATATTCCTTTTAAAATATTTATTACACTAACAACTTTCAATGTTGTCAAATCATCTTGTAATCAAGCATGACACAACAATCTTATACACAACATGATGTTCATGATGAATCTTCAAGTTAAACTTTAAGATCTCATCTATCTTGTCAAAGATATGTATTCATCATGTTCTATTAGACTCATTTATTTACCGCATATGTTTATAATAATAAACATATTTTTCAAGGTTATATATCTTATTTTCAAATCTTACAAACGAAGTTCATTCCCAACTAAAACTTAATTTAGGTGGAATGTAGTTGCCCATACAACATATAAGATTTAAAATAATACTCCCACTAGCTTTTAGGAATACTTATGAGCTATCTTATTTTAATTATTAAATCAAACATGGATTTAATATTAAACATAAGAAACATCTCTTAGATGCTTGCATATATCCATTCATGGATTCTTGCGCTTTGTACATATCCAAGGATTATTTGAATTCATAAAACTTTGTATTACTCATCGCCCTCGCAAAAGTAATTCCACAACAAAGAGTTATGACATTCATTGTCAAAATTTCATATCAATGAAACTAAGTATGACAATTATAATCTTTATACTTCTATTTAATGTATCTAGTAAAGAATATTCAATCATAGTTAATTGCTTAAATATGATTAATATTATTATCACTAGACATGCATTAAATATGTGTACAATATTGTCCATATGATTTCTACATAAAGATTTAAACCACTAGGGTTTCCATCCTTTGAAGAAACTCATATTCATTATTAAGATAAACCAAGTATCTAAAGTTGATTATCTTTATGGACAGCATCTCAACATTCATAGTATGATTGATTTACCACAATTCAACATTTGATAAATTCATCATTATGATTAACAGCTTACCATGATCCTCAGAACTCATATTCCTCAAGATATTAAATATCCGAGATATCCTTACGGATCTATGAATGACAATTCCATCATATTAAGGTCTATCATTTTCATGTTTAGCCTCATTATGATATTTGCTAGTGCATTTTAGAAGATTATGTATTTTGTAATTCAATCTTTCAAGATCTAAACAAAACTCCCACTTGCCTTTAACAATTTAAAGATTACCTTTAAATAGTTTATCAAGTAGAGCAACAATACATTGTTCTCTTTTGGGATATTACAAAAACATTGACAGTTCCTAACATTAGTTTGTTACAACTCACTCTATAAGTAGTTTAACAAATTCAGAACTTCATTTATAAGACTTAATGTGATTCATCACATTCCATAAACAAATGGTGTCTTATCAATCTTCTAGGTTGGAGTCTTATTGAGTATATTCAATCTATACTCAATCTACTAACCTTGATAACATTTGGAAGAAACTATAGTTATCTTGAATCAAACATGCCAATAGATTTTGATTCTTCTAATGAACATACCATAAAACTATGGTATTTCATTAGAATTAATATTGTAAGAAAATCTAACAATATTTTAGATAACCATCTACTCTATGGCTTACCTATTTACCAACAAAGTAAAACTTAATGGTACAATAGAATTACCAAATCAATTGCATGCATTATAACACAAGTATTTTGACCAAGTCAAAAGACATATCAGTTATAATCCCACTATACGTTATAAGTCATTGATCAACTCATTGACTTCATGCAAATGTCTTAAAACATAGCAAGTTAACGTCTTACTTTATATTGTAAGTCTTTAAAAGACTTTATGTTTGTGACTTTACAAAATCATAAACATTTATAATTAAAGTAATTATGAACACCACCTCGTGTTTCAATTAATATTTCAAGTTAATAATTACTACATATATTTAAGTCATTCAACGAATACTTAAATTCAAAGTAGTATTAGATTACTTCATTTAATTATGTCATTCCATGAAATGTTCCATGTAAGAAACCGCAAAATCATCCATGCTCGCTCACGACACGTGGATATTTTACCTTGGCTACAATCTAGTTCACGCTCTCACGTAACATAAATTGTAACTACAAGTGTTTCTTAAATATTGAATGACATAAATATTTAAAATAAAGTAGTCTTTGTTATCATCTTGACACATGTTCTTAATAGGGCAATCATACATATTTAAATGTATACTTCCTATTAGAACGTAATTCTCTTACTTTTCAACAAGAGAATACATATTAAATCATATTAATATGTATTGTACCTTGCACACAATAAAGATTTCTCCCACTTGTGCATGGAACAACATCATGTAACATATAAACAACACGATACACGCTCGCTTATTTGATTAATATGATTTGTGTCATAGATATAACTAGTAGATTTAGGACTATATTGATTTGTAAGGAAACGCACATGACAATCCTTAAAAAACATAAGTGCCTACAATTGGAAAGTAATTATCTTTGAAGATAATTTGGGTTACTACACAGAAATAAGGCTTGTAGCTCCCACCGAATTAGAAATCATTAAAACAACTTCTTATTCAAGAATGCAACACAAATGCTCCCACCGAATCGACAACATTGTAAGTGTTGCATAACCAAAGAAAACAACTTGCTTGCTTTTTACTTTCCTACACCTTTAAAGAACCATACGTAATCATTACTAAGGTACTAAAAGTGTATTCTACTCTTTGAATGATGGGTTATCCATCAATGTTATTAACTTGAAAAATTGGGTATGCAATTTCTTCCTTAATGTGTCTACCATCCCCATACTAGTATGTAGCACCTTTAAAGGTTAAAGTAAACCAACTAGATAAATTAAGCTAGTTTTCCTTTTACCAATTTTCGCGGTAATTAGTCTAGCTTCTAATTTAGTAACTCATATACATGTTTTCCAGCTTAACCAACATTCATGTTTGTTACAAAGGATTCATTCACCTAATGAAGGTAATGAAATCTTTATGGAAAATATGACGTGCAATTCATTGCTATGAGTTACATTAGAATTTAGACAATTCAAAACGTTCCTATTATACCTTTCTCATTCATGAAAAGGAATAGGATTGAGTCTAATTCTTCTCCCATGGAAAAGAGACTTCGTTTGTCTTTTCAAGAATTATTCTCGATCAAACATTTGTTTGAAAGCGAAATGGAGCAATTTATCGATCAAAGACTAAACTTTGTTTACGGTTAAATGTTGCAATTATACATTCAAAAGAATTACAAAATTCAATTTTAGTATTTTCGATAATTAACCTTTTCAAGAAAATTAATTACCCATGGTTCATAAGCATATAACCATTTAATTTTCATTGAAAAACTAGGATCCAAATTGTCATAATCTCATCACATCGCTTGATCCGCTAGTAATGAACCTTATACAAAATGGTAGAGCTTTTGCTCAATTGCCAATTTCAATTGCAATTCCTAGATTTATGGGATTTACATATAGCCAATTTCAATTGCCATGTAAACATGTTTTATCCCATCTTATGCCTCGAGTTGCCGCTCACTACAAAACTCAATTAAGTTGTCCAACTTAAGAAACCGCAAAATCGTCCATGCCCGTTCTCACGACACGTGGACATTTTACCCTTTGATTACGATCTAAGTCACGATCTCACGCAAATAAAAGGTAATCTTAGGTGTTTCCGTTTCGTTGGATGGCATATAACTTAAATTAAAGGGTAATTGTTTTGATGTTAAATCAAATATGTACAAAGATGTCATGCATTCATCTTTGTAGCATAGTTTTTATTAAAACATTTATATCTTGTTTTAATGTATAAGCTTTTCATCATCAAACTTTAATTGAGGTATTGGGTTCACCAATCAAGGAATTAGTGTTAATTATCATCCATTATACCGTACTTTTGCATAAGTGTAAACACTTAGTGTTTCGGATAATTACCACCTAAGTGGCGCATGGAATCAATACTAATTCGCCTTAAGATGAGCTTGCACATTTAATGACTTACTAAGTAGCTCCACCGAACTTACAGGGGCAGAGGACTGTGCACGCTAAAGCACAACCTTAGACATCCATTCAGTGCGATGCATGCACTTCTTTAAACCCCTTTATTAGTTCATTCTCATGGGTGAGCTGCTCACTATTTGTACCAAAGTCATCAATCAATTAAACGATTATGATTACTATTCTTAAAATTGCATGTTTCACCATTGTTTAGATCATTTTATTTTTCTTGTAAAATACCCTTGTTACAAAACACAAACAAGCAAGTATTTAAAAAATAAACAAATAAACAATAAATGCATAACAAATAAAGTCATGCATATCAATTAGCCACATGCAAACGGTTTAGATAAATCCTATTAATTAACCAATTAATATATATTGAGGTCTTCCCAATTTTAGATCTATCAAAATTAGTGTATATCACTTAACCACGAAAGACATACAATAAAAGCATATCCATGATAAAACATGCATGTAATTATCATGGACATAAAATTACACTTAACAATTAATGCAATTAAATCAAAGTTACGCATATACACATAAAGTTGTATGCATCTTAGGTTTCTAATCCAATTAAAACAATAGTTTACAAAACCTAATTAGGCACAAAATAAAAACCCCCCAAAATTAGGGTTTAGGTTAAGCAAACCCTAGATCTAAGCATACAAATAATAACACATTCATGTTTATTTTAATTATGTGTTTCAAGAATTAATTACTTGTTATACAAGGCTCGTGATGCCACCGTTGAGTTTATGATATATAAAATACAATAAAACATAAAGACATCAAGAGTACACAATGGAAGACTTAAGATCATAACAAATAAATTAATTAACCGAAAGTATGCGTAACGCACTCTCTTGCGAATATCAAATCCTCGAGCAAAGCAAAACAACCCTCGAGCAAAGCAAACCAAAGAAGTACTTATTGGTGTAAGAATAATGTCTTACAACCACGCTCTTGTACACACGAATTAACCAAACGAATCAAGCGATTGCTAGATCTAACACAAGTCCTCGCTTAAGAAAACGAAACCAAACTCCCTTACTTGGGGTGTTCGCCGAATAATGGACTAGAGAGAGAGAGAGATCTAGGGTTAATTCAATGCACAAGTGTATGAAACCCTAGAACCTACCCTCCTTATATACTAGTAGGTAAACTTAGGGAACAAGTTTGTGAATTAGGCTTTGTATAGGCCCTATGGCCGCCACCAATGAAAGCCCAAAGCCCAATCCATAACTTTTCCAAGTTTTCCATTTCTAGTCCTTCTTTTCCATTTAACGGTCGTTAGTCATTTTTCCGTTAAATACTTAACGATCGTTAACCGGACTTAATGTGTAATAATTAATCGTAAACATAAACATTAATTATTAACTTTAATTCTCATTCGCTAATGTGTGCAATCCCGTGGTCACGAGTTCTCACACTCGGTGTTTGAGAGTGTGAGCAGAGCAAATCGTCTAAAGGAGGCGATTAAGAGCTTATAAAGGCTTGAGAAAATTCAACAAAATCAGTTAAAAACTTAACCAACTAAAGTTATTTGTCCCAGATTTTCAACAAAATTGATCCGGTGGAAGCTATGAAAAATCAACAAAGTTTGGCAAAGACTTAACTCACTTTGACTTTTGAAGCAGTACATTTGACCAAAGCGAGATTGAATCAATTTATGAAGAAAATGATGTAGCAAGCTATAATAAAGCTAAATTAAGCTACTCTATGAATTCTAAACACAATTCAAGCTTATGATCTCTAATATCTAACTGAATTGGAAACTAGAATGATTTAAATTGATTTTGACTTTTATGATTCTAAGGTGCAAAAATATGAGCTAAATGACTTCTATAGAACTAATATGAACGATGCATCAATTGATTAACACTAACCTTACCTCTAACAGTTTAGAAACAAATCCAAACACTAGTTAAATGTGAAATGCAAATCCTCAATCAATATCACTTCAAACCAAGTCTAACCTCAAATCGAATCAAGCAACTAAGTATTAATCGATTTGATGCGGAAATGATGGATATGAAATAGAAATGTAAATTAGCACTTACATTAATCTGTCAAATGACATGCTCATATAACCAATGAAGCGATAACCTAAATACGTTTATCAACCCAAATCAATTGTCATCAAATTGCCCGACGAGCAAGGTAAATGAATCACAAATAATGGTGTCATATCAAAGCAAACACAAATGTTCAAAAGAAGTCTTAACATAAATCTTGAAATAATTCAAGTCAACATGACTTCAATACATAGGTCCCGGAAAATAAATGTAACAACCCGCATTTTTGGATTACTTTTCATATTTTGAAAAGTTACTATTTACTTTACTATTCACTTTCCTATTCATCCGTAAAATTTTATCTCATATTCTCGTAAGATAAATAATTTTAGTAATGACTGAGAGTTCGACAATCGTTAGATCATTTCGCATAAAGTTATTAAGTAAACATCGATTTAAAGTTTCATTTTGGACGGTCCACCGTTTAAACATCACATATAAAATCAACTAAAATTTTCCTCGCATCGGATAAATTTTAGATCACTCATGATTAATTTGAGAATTTTAAGATTTATTATTTTAATATTACCAAATAAGCACGGTAGCGAGCAAACTAAACTTACGTTTTAAACAATTCTACTTACATCCGAATGAGCGATTCTGCCTTGTGTTTCTAATATGTTTTGACACTTTTACATTTTGGAAAAGTCAAACATATTCCTCCTCCTTTGACCATAAAGGAATTAACCTTGTCGTTTTACATTTTTGCTTAAATCGCGTAACTTTTAAACTTCACAAATAGCATTAAGTTATTCCGCGTATAGCGAAAACAACATTTTAATATCTCATATCACTTTGACTAATTTTAGTCTACTCTAAATAGATCCACGGTCGTTTCACGAAATTCGTTCTTCCGATAAAGCGCAATTCGCGTTTTTTACCGTATTTTCACTTTAAGCGGTGTTTTTGCACAATGAGACTTATCACCCATTTTATATTTTAGGTAGAGCATAATGATGAGTCTCATCATTCCTCAGTTTCGTATTTTCGATACCGGTTTTACGTTTATGGCTTGGTTGGCATTTAACCAAAAAAAGTCACTCCGTAACCAAGATAATACCAAAACTAACCACCTAAGTCATCTTATCTTCACTTGGCCGACCTGAAGTCATCATTTTGGTGGCAAAATCCTAACCATGCTTCCTTTAGATCATTACAAGTGTCCTAACAACCATGGTTAATATTTAACCCAATATATGGTTAACCAAACTTACTCTCCTATAAATAGCAAGTGATATGCATCCTAAGAACCCTCATAATCTGTTTTGGGTCGTTCATATCACAAATCCACCATATCTTCCATCATTTGATCTATAAACTCCAAGTTTATAAGGAAGTTCCAAAGATCAAGCTACTACATCAAATCTCTAGCAAGTTTAAGTGATCTTCTTGAGTTTAGATCCTCAAGTCATAATACTTCATCACCAACTCTTCAAGATTGCAAGGGTGCCAAGGTGTGAAAGCTAGCTCAATCGAAGTCTTAAGTGTTCAATCAAAGTCGATCCTTACTAGTTACTCCTTTCTTATTGAAAGCCAAAAGTTGTAAGCAACTTATCACCATCATCTCATCTTTATTATTCATAATCTTAACTATTTCATGCTATATATATAGTTACTATGTTGATTCATGATGTACATATACTCAATCACTTGTTTTAATTCACATATTGTCATAAAGTAACAAACTAGTAAACTAGTCATATTCTACATGTGAGACCATTAAAACAGTAACATAAGGACTTTCTAACTTACATAATATGGTAGAAAAGATAAAAGGTAAACATAGCAATTTGAATCACCGAAGCGGACAAAGCGAGTCAAAAGTTATAAGCAAAGTTAGCGAAACCTAACGCGAAGCGCCAATAGCTTGATGTTTTGTGTTCGCCGTTTAAAAATGGTATACGGTCCGAATCATTAAAAAATTAAAACGAAAGTTGTCCGAACGACGTTTTCCTTCAATATTAAAGCTCGGACCTTGAAAGCATAAATAGGCCAAAATATTTCAAAAAGCGAGCGCCATAAATATAGTCTCACACTATACTTTTGTCATAACTACAAGAACCGAGGCCTAATGGCCATAAGACAAGACCATGACTAAGGTCAAGGTTGAGTCTGAAGACCATGGTAGTCAAGACCAAAGTCACGACAAGGCCATGGCTAAAGTCTCAATGCTTGTTTGCCCAAGACCGTTAACTATGGTAAATATATATGAAACGGCGAGAACTTGTAAAAACATGATAAACTTATTTATATAACAATCTTCTCAAAACATATGTTGTATCTACTAAGTGCTATAACGTAGGGAGCTTCATGTGAGGGGTTCATTTGAGTAAAGCGTGTCGACGAGTTGTTGGTTCGATTTAAAGTGTCTAGCTCCCGACGTTCTTGCATGACCTACGAATTATGATGGCCCAAACGGTATACGATATCTATGAACTAAATACGTTTTCACAACTAGACCATTTCTATAAATGACATACACAAATACCATGTACTACATCATGATCAACATAGAGGCATATAGGATGGTTTATGTTTTCTAAACATTATTCCAAACCTAAGTCATGACATTCTATTTTAGGTTGCTCGTAGAAGTTCTCATGGTATATCCATCATTCTCATTATACATTTGATATCATTTGCTCTAAGGTGAGTGATCGGTGCAAAACCGTCAAGTTATCTCACCTGAAGCTAGCCACTTGAATGACCAACCGTAAAACTCAAAGCATTCACACCAATGCAATTTAAGATCGGAGGAATATAGTGGATTCTGGTCGTTAAGTCCCACGGAGGATGAATTGGTGTTTAAACAACTTCAAATGATAGAATGATCACTAAGGATAGTGATCGGTAAGGATTTCGATGGATAATTACCTAAAGAAAAGATCTACAAATTACGACTTAAATGCAAATTAAAAAATTAAAAGTTAAAATATATTAAATAAGCTATCACTATTTTTACGGATCGATGAGTTTATTTTATAAAACAAAATAACTTAAATAAACTATTTTACTTAGCGTAAACCTAAATAAACTTAAGCGTAACCTAAAATGAAGCAGGCGTTACGTGTAAAAATAACTTATTGGGCCATAACAAAGCGTAAAATTATTGAAATAAAAGACCTACAGTGTAAAACTAATTTTATTACGTTACTATATGATAAAAGAATTTTAGAAAAAGATTTATATTTTTGACTTTTATATTTTTTTATGAATTAATTAAGATTTTACACTAATTAAATGTTTAAAAATACTAAAACTAATGAGAAAAATACGAACTTTTTATAAAATACTTAATACTAATACACTTTTATAAAAATACAAAAGCTGAAAAAGCTAGTTCGAATAAGCTAGAAAATAGAATAAGCTCGTTAAGCTAAAGAGACAAAAGTGAGGTTATATATTTGATTTTGCAAAATAAAACAGAAAGACCCAAGGGCAATTGGTATCCGGTACCCTTCTAGCTCAAAGGGGAGGTCTCGGGTTCGAGCACCCACCCTTTTTGCTAAACATTTTTTTAATTTTATTTCTGAGACCAACTAAGCACATGAGATTAAGCACTTTTCTCAACTACGACTTTTTACAAAAACACACATAAGCACTGAAACGACATGATTTTGTCACGGTTACACTTAAATGGAAATAAGCTCAAGTTTTAAGCTAAAATGATATTTAAGCTATTGAATAAGCACAAGTATGATGGAAATAAGTTAAGCTAATGTAAATAAGCTAGAATAAAGATGAACAAGCTCAATAGCGATAATAAGCAGATTAAGCTATAATTAAGCACAAATTCACACTTGAACACGATTCTGTTTGATTTTGTAGGCAACTTCTAGCTAATTTTAATTAATTAAGCTACAAAATGAAAATGAACACTTCAATTATCAAGTTGACCAATAAGCTATTCAAAAGCCAATTTGCAGTTGGCTTTCCAAATAAGCTTGAGAAGCTTATGAAAAATTGTAAAACACTAACTTAACGGTTTGCTTGAACAAAGTGAATGATGAAAAAAATATGCGGATCAACTAAATAAGCTAGAAATTGAAATTTTAAACTTAGAATCTTGAGATAACTAGGTGAGCTTCTCAAAAGCTAAGATTTACAAGTTGAAGCTAACTAATAAGCTCTCTAGAACTTATGAACTATACTACCAAGTGCGTATGCGAGCATGTTTTCAAATGAGGTGTTCAAAATAAGCTAAGTAAAAAGGACTATATAAGGCGATAAAAAGCAAACTAATATTTTTCTAATTTTGTTGAGCAACTAAATATTAATTTCCCAAAAGCAAGCTAAATCTTAATGATGAACACGAGTAAAATTCTAAATTTTATTAAAACAAGCTATTGAAAATTTGACTTTTAATTACACTAACACTTTGACTTTTATAAACTTGAGATTGATTTATATGAATGATTATGTTATAATTAGCTATATTAAGATGATATTAAGCTACACTATCAAGTTTTAAGCTAATTTGATGAGTTTTATATCTTAAAATCCAGTGATTGTTAAAGATGAAATTACAATGATTTTGACTTTTCTACTAACAGGATGAGTTTTATGCTTGAAATGAGCTATTAGTAACTAAGCAGACATGTATCAAACTAGAACAATATTACAAATCACCTCTACACACGGTTTATAAGCACAATCCAAACACCACTTTATGAGGTAAGAAGCTTTTCAAAGGTTTCCATGAATAAGACCATACAAATGATTAAAACTTTATATTAACTGTTTTTAAGTAGGATTAAGCTAACATTATGATTTTAAGCACTTTAACTAGAATATGCAAATTTCGAAATAACACAAATTTGGAATTCAAATGTAAACAAGGAACCAAGGTGAGATCGAACTGTTGCTTCGAAGCTCTAAACCCAAGGTAATCAAAATCTACCACCGCTCTTTCTTCTTTATTTCCATGTGATTTTTATTTTTTAACTAATTATTTGGTATTTTGTGAATTTTGTTTGACTACTAAACTACTTTTAAAGTATCTAATAGCTCTAATAAGCTATATAGGAGCTTATGTGTCTTATTCGGTCCAAAATAACAACCATAAACAACATTTGATCATATTTGAGAATTAGAGCTTGAAAATACATAAACTCAAATAGTGAATAAAAGCGAAATTGGCTGGAAATATGTTTGAAGTACTGTGAAATATGATTACAAAACTCTTGAAAACTTAAACATGAGCTGAAATCTTGAAAACTTAAAGCGACATAAGCTAAAAATAAAATACACTAGATATCTTCTCCAATGACTCATCCTCTTTCTTTATAGCCTTTTGAACTCCCATGTCTCGATCATATCCATCAACAATCTCGATGCTGATTTAGTCAGTAATCTCGACCTTCAAATGGATTTTGGCGCCAAAAGTGTACTGGTTGCTTGATAGTTTGAGTAATTAAAGAAGTTTGGGATGTTATGTGAGGTGGAGGGACAATATGTAGTAGTCATGGAGTAGGAATGATTTGGAAAGCAGCGGGTTTGAGAGTGCTACTGTAAGGTTTATGGTGGGAAGCATTAGCGCTTGTGTCATGATGATAGGAGGGAATGAGTGGGAAGGTGAATGAGGTGGAAAGGATGAGGTGGTGGTGAGATATTTGGTTTTGGCTCAAGACCTTGGAGAGCGGAAACTACTGATGCGGTTTTGGCGCCTTTGACTTCATTGACCAGATATTTAAAGATGGAGGGTCCAAAATGGGGTCGCAGGCATTGGTCGGGTTCTTTTGGGCTTGGGGTTCTTTTGCACAAAGGGTCTTAATAGCTTATAACATTCTGAGGACTAGTTTTGTAAATCTACCAAACTTGAGGTTGAACACGCCAATCATTCAAAAGTTATTACAAGGACCAAAGCGCCAAACTTGAATAGTACAAGGACTATTGTTGATTATTTTCCATTTTAAAATGTCCAGGACCATTTTGACAATATTCAAACTCAGGGACCAAACTTGTAATTCCTCTCTAACTTATCATAAAGGACCAATTTGTCATTTATTAATAATACAAGCTTGATGTTTGAATAATTTCTATTTTTTGAACACCAGGGACTATTTTGACATTTTGTAAAGTTGAGGACTAAAGTTGTAAATTGTGATTTTTGAACTTTAAAGGGTTTGTTTGACAACTTTTGAATCTCATGGACCTTAAATGATATTTTACAAGTTTTTGAATTACGGGACTAATTTTGACAACTTTTGTAACTTGGGGGACAAAGCGCCAATTATGCAAACTTGATCGTTTTCATCGATTTTGATGTTTTGCATTTAAAACATATAAAACACTTGTTTGTGATATTTTATCATTTTGATATGTTTAGTGTTTTGGATGTTTTGGCATTCTAACGATATAAAATGATGAGTATTTGAACACTCATCAATCCCCAGCTAAGATATTGCTAGTCCCTAGCAATGATTTGAGAAAATTTAATGGATTTATCTCTTTACCAAAAGCCATTACTTCGGAGTAGCCAATTGTTTCGGTTCAAGTAGAACCTTGGTACAATGATAACCAAATGATTTTGAGCAAATCATAAAGTGTGAACGGTTTGATTTGTCTTTACAGCCGTTTGCTTACGGACTAGCCAACTTAGATAAATTATCAATATTATCTTTGGTGAGCCGATTACCAATTATGGATTTTCAAGCGCCTTTACCACAAGCCATAAACTTGCGGGCTATGAACTTTTCACTAGTTTAAAGATATGGTGAAATTTGAACCCATACAATTTTGGACAAATGTAAGCCATAAGCGGATTTGAGATATCTTTACCAAAGCGTTTGCTCTGGATTAGCCAATCCTTATGTGGTTTGACATGGTGGTGATTATCATTTCTTTGAGTAAGTGAAAACACTTACTCGAGAAAAAAATTTTGGCCAAAAGAATTGGGTGGATAATTACATGATGAAATTCGTGAAATTCCCCCACTTAGAAATGAATATTGCCCTCAATATTCAAAGTACAGTTTATGCGAAACATAGAACACAAAATACTCGGCCATTATTTTGTTTTGATATATCACATTTTTTTTTTTTTTTTTTTTTTTTTGATATATACGATTAATGAAACTCCCGCACTAAATTAATAGAAAGAGGTAAGAAGGCAATATGAAAACCCATATGTGTACTCTTGTTTTGAT
Organism: Chrysanthemum lavandulifolium; assembly: GCA_022545495.1. Classification (NCBI taxonomy): domain Eukaryota; kingdom Viridiplantae; phylum Streptophyta; class Magnoliopsida; order Asterales; family Asteraceae; genus Chrysanthemum; species Chrysanthemum lavandulifolium. The sequence continues at coordinate 59,995,845 of CM040243.1, read as the reverse complement.
TCCAGTCACTAGCTTGACTCGATCCCGCATTCATTGGTTCATGGGGAATGTTTGTAGATCCCGGACAATCCGGTGGAATGTCCTCTCCAAGTAGTGCTTTAATCGATGACCATTTACTTTAAAATTTGGACCATCGGTGAGATAACTCAATGGTGCCATAAGGATAAACCTTAGTGATAGTAAATGGACCGGACCAGCGGGACTTAAGCTTTCCGAAAATCTTTAATCTTGAATTGAAAAGGACTACTCTCCTTAGCGTTGAAAGCGGTTCTTGATTTTGAGTCATGAATCTTCTTTGTCTTTTGTTTATAGATCAAAGAGTTCTCGTATGCTTGATGCATTTAGTTCATTCATTTGAACTTTGTGATCACCGGTATACGTATATCAAAGTTTGCATGTTTTAAGGCGATAAGCCTTGTGCTCTAGTTCAATCGGAAGATGACATGCCTTCCGTACACTAGCTTATATGGAGTACACCCATTGGTGTTTTGTGTCTGAAAGGCCGAAATCATCGGTTTATCCGACCGGATGCACGATTTTCGCCCTCGTCCTTTCAAGGATTCTCTTAATACCGGTTTGAAACTTCCACCTTGTTTGGGGTGGTGTCGATAGATAGGCGGTGGGTAACACCATACTTTTGCATGACACGATCAAATTGGTCACAAAAATGTGTACCACGATCATTGATTATATACGAGGAGTTCCAAACACGGCAAAGAGATTTCAAAAATTCACAACAACTCGGGCATCATTTGTAGGTAAGCTTTTGCTTAACCCATTTTGACAAATAGTCAACGACCAGTATGTACTTGTTACCACGAGAAGATGGAAATGGCCCATAAAGTCAATACCCCATATGTCAAATATCTCACAAACTTGAATGGCATTTTGTGGCATTTCATTTCTTTGAGATATATTTCCATGACGTTGACAAGCGTCCATGCTTTGACAAATTAGTGGGCATCCTATAGATTGTGGGCCAATAAAACCGGAATCAAACACCTTTTTGCGGTGTAGTTTGGACTATGATGGCCCCGTTGGGTCGGCGATGGCAAGCTTTGAGAATGTCAAGAGCTTAACGTCCATAAACACGTCGGATGACTTGATCCGCACAGTTTTTGAATAAGAAGGGTCGTCCCAAAAGTAATGTTTAACATCCTTGAAGAATTTGTTCTTACATTGGGTTGACATTCCTTTCACTATGAAGTTACCCGCATGGTAATTTGCAAAGTCGACAAACCATGGGGTAGAAGAGTTTCCAAAAGAAACCGCATTGAGTGTTTCGAGGAAATGTTTCATTTATTTCCTTTTCTAAAAACATCTTGGTGAGGTTTTCTAATGCAGACGATGATCGTGACGGGTTCTCGACTCCTTTTTATCATATGATGATATCAAATTCACGGAGAAGGAGAACCCAGCGGAGCAATCTCGACTGCATCTTGTTTGCAAATAGATATTTGAGGCCGGAGTGATCCGTATACACTACATTGGTCAAGATTAAGTATGGCGAAACTTCTCAAATGCATACACCATAATAGCTCTTTTACGTGGTGGTGTAATGAGTTTGAGCTTGATCAAGTCTTACTTGCGTAGTGAATAGGTGAAAATGCTTGTTTCTCGTTGCCCTAAGGCGCACGATAGCAAAATCACTTGCATCGCATAAGCTCAAAGGTAAATCGATCAGGAACAGCGAGAATGGGTGCTTGATAGCTTTTTCTTCAATGTTTCAAAAGCTGATGCACTCGGGTGAGAAGATAAAGGAGCATCCTTTTCAAGAAGATGGGTCATAAGTAAAATGATTTTAGAAAAATCTTGTATAAATCTCGATAGAAACCGCATGACCTAAAAACTCCTAATACCTTTGTTGTTGTAGGATGAGGGTTTAGCAATAACATCTACTTTTTTCTATCGACCTCAATCCGTTTCTTTGAAATCTTATGGCCAAGGACTATGCCTTCTTTGACCATAAAGTGACTCTTCTCCCAATTTAGACAAAGATTGGTGTCTTCACACCTTTGAAGCATTTTTCTAAATGGGAGACATGTTGAAAAGAATCCCAATGACCAGAAGTCATCCATAAACACCTCCATTGTTTCCCGATCATGTCGTGGAAAATGGCCATCATACATCGTTGGAGCGTGCGGGGGCATTACATAGGCCAAAGGCATATGTCTATAGGCAAAAGTTCCGTATGGGCAATATTCACCCGATCACAGATTCGTTCTATTACAGTGTTCACACCTCGTTGGGACTTAACGACCTGGGGATACACTAAACTCTCCTGGACTTTATTGCATTGGTTTTAGACTGTTTGAATTTTATTACGGTTGACCATTCACAAGTGGTTGACTTGTGTAATAAACTTGACGGTTTGGACCCAATCAGCGTGCTTGAGTTTTGGTTCCACTTAAGGTTGGGGTGTGTTAGCCTTAATTGTTTTATTAGAAGTGATGGTCATTCATATTTAGGAACTTTATAACGTGTGTTAGATATCGTGATAGAATAGTAAACGGGCTCGTGGATTGGGCTAAGCTAATTGGGCATTAGTTAAGATAAGCTAGCCTCGTATAAGTCCAAGTAACCCAATCCATGTCCAAGCCCACTCGAGGCCCATGGCCAAGCCTTAGGGCATCATCCTCTCCTACTATATATACCCCTCAAGTATGTTATTTGAGGGGTGTGCTTGAGTGTGTGTGTGTGTGTGTGTTTTTCCTTGAAGCAATATACAACTTATTGTTTTCTTTCCTTTATCTCTCTAAATACATACACGATCTATCATTCAAGTCACCACGTTCTTATTCTTTCTTCTTTACGCATATCATCAGTTTGTGTTTATCGTGATATAAGTGTTGGGTTTGTGATAAGGTTGATATAAGTAAGGTCCTACAATTGGTATCAATCGCCTAACAATGGTTTAGGAGTGTTTTGGTTGAAGTTTTTTTTGTAGTGTTACGCGTAGCTTCGTTATCAAAGTTTTCACGCTTAAAGCTTTAATTTTGCACTTAAAATTCAAGATTCTTGTGGTTTAAGGTTTACTTGGTGCTAAAGTTTCGCTTTTTGCAAAAGTTTGAAGCTTTACGTGTTTTAAATCGCTTTTAAGCTCGTTTTGGTTCGTTGGTCATTTCTACTGTAAGCTATCCAAGCACTTTGGGTGAAAAAGGTCAACATTTTGTGTTATTCGAGTGTTTCTAAGGTTTGTTTGTGCAAGAGAAATTGTTTGAATCATCGAATTTTTTACGCGTGAGGTCAAAACCCTAGTTCTACGCGTAAGAAAGTCAAACTACGATAAGTTTCTCGCATAAGCTTTTGGTGCGATTCTTCGAGCTTGAACAATTACTCGGTGCTTCCTCACTTGGATAAATTTGTGGAACACTTCGACTTTGGATATCCCTTACATTGTGATAGTGTAAAGGATTTTGGGCAAACCCTAATCTTACGCATAAGCTTAGACTTACGCGTAGAACACTTTACGCTTAAGTATTTTCTTACGCCTAAGCTTTTCTTACGCATAACTAAATCTTACGCATAAGTTTTTCTACGCCTAACTTTAAACTTACGCATAAGCATTTCCTACGCCTAAGCCATCCTACTCGTAACCATATCCTACTCGTAACTTCTGTTGTCTACGCCTAAGCTCTTTCTAAGGCGTCCTCGAATGGGTTCACTTCCATGTCCCTAGCCATCTCTTTTTCATGGAAAGTTGCTTTACTAGCAAAGGCTTCATCTAAGTAGAAAGGTCGTTGGGGACCTATGAGGTTCTTATCTATCCAAGGTCCATATCTAGAGGGTGCTCTATCCAACCTAATCTCATGTGGGATTTCCTCTTTTGTAGTATGTATGCTTTTTGACATCGTAGATTGACCTAGCACTTCCCTCTCCTACTACTATCTTGGACATCTTACAATCAATGATAGCACTAGCGGTAGCTAAGAATCCTCTTCCTACTAGTAATGGGCATGTCGGGTCCTTATTCATGTCTAGCACATGAAAGTCGGCCAAAAGAGTCAACTCTCCTACGTGTACTACCATGTCTTTAATTATCCCCACCGGATATGCAACACTACCGTCCGCTAGACCTAAGATGGTTTCCTTTGGTTCTATCTTACCTAAGTTAAGGCTTCTATGGAGGGACAATGGAACAAGATTGATGCATGATCCTAAGTCGGCTAGAGCATCGAGAGGTTTGGCAGTTCCAAGCCTACATGGAAGGGTAAATAGCCCGGGATCGTCTAACTTTTTAGGTAGATTATTCCGCACAAAAGTGGACCCATGTTTTCCAAGTTTAAGTTCTAAGTCATATTTTTCTTTTAAAGCATTATAATAAGGTGCATGAGCTAAGACTTCAAGAACCGGTTTTTCTTGATGGAGTTCCTTGTACTCCTCCTCTAGACTAGGGTTGGGTTCTTGGTTGAAGGGTTTCTCAAGAGTAGGTTCTACCAATGGTGCAGGGCCTTGGTACCTCATTTTGGATGGCTTGGAACCCTTTTTTATAGCATTTACCGAGTGAACCGTTGGGTGTGAGGGGAATGGATGCGCACTCTCCCATGGTGAACAAGAATATGAAGTCGACGAAATCGAATTCACTTTTGGGTTCTTTATAGTGTCACTTGGAAGTGCTCCAATTTCTCATTCATTAAAGGCTTTTAAGAAAGCATCAAGCTTGTTTGTCATCTCGCCTTGTCTTCGCTTAAAATCGGCTTCAAGCTTAGTCAATCGAGTTTCTTGAGATGACATGAATCTAGATGCAATTGCCTCAAGATTAGCGGGGTTCTCGGTGTTTAGAGAATTGAACCTATTAGGTGGACAAGATGAGCTTTGGGGCGTGCTTAAGTTTTGGTTCCACTTAAGGACGGGGTGTGTTAGCCTTAATTGTTTTATTAGAAGTGATGGTCATTCATATTTAGGAACTTTATAACGTGTGTTAGATATCGTGATAGAATAGTAAACGGGCTCGTGGATTGGGCTAAGCTAATTGGGCATTAGTTAAGATAAGCTAGCCTCGTATAAGTCCAAGTAACCCAATCCATGTCCAAGCCCACTCGAGGCCCATGGCCAAGCCTTAGGGCATCATCCTCTCCTACTATATATACCCCTCAAGTATGTTATTTGAGGGGTGTGCTTGAGTGTGTGTGTGTGTGTGTGTGTTTTTCCTTGAAGCAATATACAACTTATTGTTTTCTTTCCTTTATCTCTCTAAATACATACACGATCTATCATTCAAGTCACCACGTTCTTATTCTTTCTTCTTTACGCATATCATCAGTTTGTGTTTATCGTGATATAAGTGTTGGGTTTGTGATAAGGTTGATATAAGTAAGGTCCTACAATTGGTATCAATCGCCTAACAATGGTTTAGGAGTGTTTTGGTTGAAGTTTTTTTTGTAGTGTTACGCGTAGCTTCGTTATCAAAGTTTTCACGCTTAAAGCTTTAATTTTTGCACTTAAAAATTCAAGATTCTTGTGGTTTAAGGTTTACTTGGTGCTAAAGTTTCAGTTTTTTGCAAAAAGTTTGAAGCTTTACGTGTTTTAAATCAGTTTTAAGCTCGTTTTTGGTTCGTTGGTCATTTCTACTCGTAAGCTATCCAAGCACTTTGGGTGAAAAAGGTCAACATTTTTGTGTTATTCGAGTGTTTCTAAGGCTGTTTGTGCAAGATAAATTGTTTGAATCACTGAAATTTTTTACGCCAGTAGGTCAAAACCCTAGTTCTACGCTTAAGAAAGTCAAACCACGCATAAGTTTCACGCATAAGCTTTTGGTGCGATTCTTGAGCTTCAACGATTACTCGGTGCTTCCTCACTTGGATAAGTTTGTGGAACACTTGACTTTGGATATCCCTTACATCGTGATAGTGTAAAGGATTTTGGGCAAAACCCTAATCTTACGCATAAGCTTAGACTTACGCGTAGAACACTTTACGCTTAAGTATTTTCTTACGCCTAAGCTTGTCTTACGCATAACTAAATCTTACGCATAAGTTTTTCTACGCCTAACTTTAAACTTACGCATAAGCATTTCCTACGCCTAAGGAATCCTACGCCTAATCCATCCTACTCGTAACTTCTGTTGTTTACGCCTAAGCTCTTTCTAAGGCGTCCTCGAATGGGTTCACTTCCATGTCCCTAGCCATCTCTTTTTCATGGAAAGTTGCTTTACTAGCAAAGGCTTCATCTAAGTAGAAAGGTCGTTGGGGACCTATGAGGTTCTTATCTATCCAAGGTCCATATCTAGAGGGCGCTCTATCCAACCTAATCTCATGTGGGATTTCCTCTTCTTTGCAGTATGTATGCTTTTTGACATCGTAGATTGACCTAGCACTTCCCTCTCCTACTACTATCTTGGACATCTTACAATCAATGATAGCACTAGCGGTAGCTAAGAATCCTCTTCCAACTAGTAATTGGCATGTCGGGTCCTTATTCATGTCTAGCACATGAAAGTCGGCCAAAAGAGTCAACTCTCCTACGTGTACTACCATGTCTTTAATTATCCCCACCGGATATGCAACACTACCGTCCGCTAGACCTAAGATGGTTTCCTTTGGTTACATCTTACCTCGTTAAGGCTTCATGGAGGGACAATGGAACAAGATTGATGCATGATCCTAAGTCGGCTAGAGCATCGAGAGGTTTGGAAGTTCCAAGCCTACATGGAAGAGTAAATAGCCCGGGATCGTCTAACTTTTTAGGTAGATTATTCCGCACAAAAGCGGACCCATGTTTTCCAAGTTTAAGTTCTAAGTCATATTTTTCTTTTAAAGCATTATAATAAGGTGCATGAGCTAAGACTTCAAGAACCGGTTTTTCTTGATGGAGTTCCTTGTACTCCTCCTCTAGACTAGGGTTGGGTTCTTGGTTGAAGGGTTTCTCAAGTAGGTTCTACCAATGGTGCAGGCCTTGGTACCTCATTTTGGATGGCTTGGAACCCTTTTGATAGCATTTACCGAGTGAACCGTTGGGTGTGAGGGCATGGATCACTCTCCCATGGTGAACAAGAATATGAAGTCGACGAAATCGAATTCACTTTTGGGTTCTTTATAGTGTCACTTGGAAGTGCTCCAATTTCTCATTCATTAAAGGCTTTTAAGAGAGCATCAAGCTTGTTTGTCATCTCGCCTTGTCTTCGCTTAAAGTCGGCTTCAAGCTTAGTCAATCGAGTTTCTTGAGATAACATGAATCTAGATGCAATTGCCTCAAGATTAGCGGGGTTCCCAAATCAACTAGGTGAATGGTCAACAAGAGTCAATCACTTGAGAACGCAATAGAGGAGTTTAGTGTATCCCCGGGTCGTTAAGTCCCAACGAGATGTGTAAACTGTAATACAACGAATTTGTGATCGGGTGAATATTGAACAGGAAAAGGTTATGATTGATTACACTAAGGAGATTAAATCTAATAAAGACTTTGAAGTCATTTTAATTCTATATTTAAAATCGATTAACGTTTAAAACCTAAAACGTGCGTTTAAATAAAATTACGTGAGCGTCTAAATAAAGCGTGAAAATAAAGAAGTAAAATACCTACGGATATGGAAAATACATTTTTACAATCCTAATGATGCAAGAAAATTATTGGAAATTTAAAACTAATTTTTTGGATTTTTCTTGATTTAATTTGAATTAAAAACTAATTTTAAATATTTAAAACTAATCTAAAATACTAGAAATTATGAAATTAAAGAGGAAAATTGTGAAACTATTTTTCAAAAATCTAAAATGACTAAATAGAATTTTCAAAACTAATTTTGTATTTTTCTGATTTATATTCTAATTTCTATGATTTAAAAACTTTTAAAACTAATTAAATGGCTAAAATTACAAATTTAACTAAGAAAATCTGGAAAAATTATTTTTTGCTTTTTATATTTATCTTAATCTATGAAAATTGAAAACTTATTTTTTGAAGCTTTTCGATTTATTTGTAATAAAAGCTATTTAAAAGTCTTAAAACCGATTTAAAATAAGAAAATTAGCAAGCAAAGATGATGAAAAATTAAGGAAAAGTCTAAAATTATATTATAAATCTATAAAAATATAAAACCTATGCTTATGTGTAAGAAAATGAAATTGCAGTGGCAAACTGTTTGAGAATAAGCACTTAAAATAAGCTAATAAGCACTAGAAAGCGTAAAATGAACACATAAGCTAAACTAGGCTATAACTACTCTAAAACCACTCATTGCAACTACTCCTAACCTCAAATAAGCAAATCACTAAGGATTTGAGCTAATTACCACTTAAGCCAAACAACCTATCTGTCATGCTCTTTTAAGCTAAAGTACCAGCTTATTCAATAAGCTAATGTGAAAACCAAAACTGGAGACCTAAAGACCACCAGCTGAACTATCTCAAGACCAAGTTTCAGCCACTAGTGATCAAAAACAAGACCTGCACAAGGTCTGGAAGTTGCCTGATTCACACTCAGTATTAGCTGAGTGTGAACAGGGCAAATCAGCTCTAAAGGAGAGCTGATTAAGAGCTTATAAAGGCTTGAGAAAATTCAACAAAAATCAGATTAAAAAACTTAACCAACTAAAGTTATTTGTCCCAGATTTTCAACAAAATTGATCCAGAATTGAAGCTATGAAAAATCAACAAAGTTTGGCAAAAACTGACTTAACTCACTTTTGACTTTTGAAACAGAAATTGCATTTGACCAAACTGAGATTTGAATCCAATTTATGAACTGAAAATGATGTAGCAAGCTATAATAAAGCTAAATTAAGCTACTCCTATGAATTCTAAACACAATTCAAGCTTATGATCTCCTAATTTCTAACTGAATTGGAAACTAGGACAGATTTAAATTGATTTTGACTTTTATGATTCTAAGGTGCAAAAATATGAGCTAAATGACTTCTATAGAACTAATATGAACTGATGCATCAATTGATTAACACTAACCTTACCTCTAACACAGATTTAAGAGCAAATCCAAACACTAGTTAAATGACTGAAATGCAAATCCTCTAATCAATATCACTTCCAAACCAAGTCTAACCTCAAATCAGAATCAAGCAACTAAGTATTAATCTGATTTGATGCAGAAATGACAGATATGAAATAGAAATGTAAATTAGCACTTACATTAATCCTGTCACAATGACATGCTCATATAACCAATGAAACAGTAACCTAAATCTGTTTATCAACCCAAATCAACTGTCATCAACTGTAACGCCCCGACCCGACAAGGGTAAAGGAATCACAAATAATGGTGTCATATCAAAGCAAACACAAATATTCAAAAGAAGTCTTAACATAAATACTGAAATAATTCAAGTCAACATGACTTCAATACATAGGTCCCAGCGGAAAATAAATGTAACAACCCGCATTTTTCGGATTACTTTTCATATTTTTGAAAAGTTACTATTTACTTTTACTATTCACTTTCCCTATTCATCCCGTAAAATTTTTATCTCATATTCTCGTAAGATAAATAATTTTAGTAATGACCGAGAGTTCGACAATCGTTAGATCATTTTCGCAAAAGTTATTAAGTAAACATCGATTTAAAGTTTCGTTTTGGACGCTCCACCGTTTAAACATCACGCGATAACTAAAATCAACTCGAAAATTTTCCTCGCATCGGATAAATTTTAGATCACTCATGATTAATTTGAGAATTTTAAGATTTATTATTTTAATATTACCAAATAAGCCCAAAGAAACAAAACTAAACTTACGTTTTAAACAATTCTACTTACATCCGAATGAACGATTCTCAGACTTTGTGTTTCTAATATGTTTTGACACTTTTACATTTTTGGAAAAGTCAAACATATTTCCCTCCTCCTTTGACCATAAAGGAATTAACCTTGTACGTTTTACATTTTTGCTTAAATCGCGTAACTTTTAAACTTCACAAATAACTGTTAAGTTATTCCGCGTATGACGAAAACAACATTTTAATATCTCATATCACTTTTCGACTAATTTTAGTCTACTCTAAATAGATCCACGGTCGTTTCCCTGAAATTTCGTTCTTTTCCGATAAACTGCGAATTACGCGTTTTTTACCCGTATTTTCAGCTTTAAGCAGTGTTTTTGCACCCAATGAGACTTATCACCCATTTTATATTTTTAGGTAGAGCATAATGATGAGTCTCATCATTCCTCCAAGTTTCGTATTTTTACGATACCGGTTTCGCTTTATGGCTTCGGTTGGCATTTAACGGAACCAAAAGTCACTCCGTAACCAAGATAATACCAAAACTAACCACCTAAGTCATCTTATCTTCACTTGGCCGACCTAAGGGGGGGAGTCATCATTTTGGTGGCAAAATCCTAACCATGCTTCCTTTAGATCATTACAAGTGTCCTAACTTAACCATGGTTAATATTTAACCCAATATATGGTTAACCAAACTTACTCTCCTATAAATAGCAAGTGATATGCATCCTAAGAACCCTCATAATCTGTTTTGGGTCGTTCATATCACAAATCCACCATATCTTCCATCATTTGATCTATAAACTCCAAGTTTATGCAAGGAAGTTCCAAAAGATCAAGCTACTACATCAAATCTCTAGCAAGTTTAAGTGATCTTCTTGAGTTTAGATCCACTCAAGTCACTTAATACTTCATCACCAACTCTTCAAGATTGCAAGGGTGCCAAGGTGTAGAAAGCTAGCTCAATCCGAAGTCTTAAGTGTTCAATCAAAGTCCGATCCTTACTAGTTACTCCTTTCTTATTGAAAGCCAAAAGTTGTAAGCAACTTATCACCACCATCATCTCATCTTTATTATTCATAATCTTAACTATTTCATGCTATATATATAGTTACTATGTTGATTCATGATGTACATATACTCAATCACTTGTTTTAATTCACATATTGTCATAAAGTAACAAACTAGTAAACTAGTCATATTCTACACATGTGAGACCATTAAAAACAGTAACATAAGGACTTTCTAACTTACATAATATGGTAGAAAAGATAAAAAGGTAAACATAGCAATTTGAATCACCCGAAACGGACAAACGAGTCAAAAGTTATAAGCAAAAGAAGTTAGCGAAACCTAAACGCCGAAACTGCCAATAGCTTGATGTTTTGTGTTCTGCCGTTTTAAAAATGGTACTTCTGGTCCGAATCATTAAAAAAATTAAAACACGAAAGTTGTCCGGAACGACGTTTTCCTTCAATATTAAAGAAGCTCGGACCTTGAAAACGCATAAATAGGCCAAAATATTTCAAAAACAGAAACTGCCATAAATATAGTCTCACAACTATACTTTTGTCATAACTACAAGCAAACCAGGAGGCCTAATGGCCATAAGACAAGACCATGGCTACGGCTAAGGTCAAGGTTGAGTCTGAAGACCATGGTAGTCAAGACCAAAGTCACGACAAGGCCATGGCTAAAGTCTCAATGCTTGTTTGCCCAAGACCGTTAACTATGGTAATCATATATATGAAACGACGAGAACTTGTAAAAACATGATAAACTTATTTATATAACAATCTTCTCTCAAAACATATGTTGTATCTACTAAGTGCTATAATAGTAGGGAGCTTCATGTGAGGGGTTCATTTGAGTAAAACGTATCGACGAGTTGTTGGATTTACGATTTAAAGTGTCCTAGCTCTCGAACGCCATCGCATGACCTCTGAATTATGATGGCCCAAACGGTAGTACGATATCTATGAACTAAATACGTTTTCACAACTAGACCATTTCTATAAATGACATACACAAATACCATGTACTACATCATGATCAACATAGAGACGTATATAGGATGGTTTATGTTTTCCTAAACATTATTCCAAACCTAAGTCGCAACATTCTATTTTAGGTTGCTCGTAGAAGTTCTCATGGCATATCCATCATTCTCATTATACATTTGATATCATTTGCTCTAAGGTGAGTGATCGGTGCAAAACCGTCAAGTTATCTCACGCAAGCTAGCCACTTGTGAATGACCAACCGTAAGAAACTCAAAACAGTTCACACACCAATGCAATTTAAGATCAGAGGAATATAGTGGATTCCTGGGTCGTTAAGTCCCACGGAGGATGAATTGGTGTTTAAACAACTTCAGATGATAGAATGATCACTAAGGATAGTGATCAGTAAGGATTTCGATGGATAATTACCTAAAGAAAAGATCTACAAATTACAGCGACTTAAATGCAAATTAAAAGAAATTAAAAAGTTAAAATATATTAAATAAACGCTATCACTATTTTTACAGATCGATGAACGTTTATTTTATAAAACAAAATAACTTAAATAAACTATTTTACTTAAAACGTAAACCTAAATAAACTTAAAACGTAACCTAAAATGAAAACGAGCGTTACGTGTAAAAATAACGCTGGAGCGCAAGCAAAAACGTAAAATTATTGAAATAAAAGACCTACGAGTGTAAAACTAATTTTATTACGTACTATATGATAAAAGAAAATTTTAGAAAAAAGATTTATATTTTTTTGACTTTTATATTTTTTATTATGAATTAATTAAGATTTTACACTAATTAAATGTTTAAAAATACTAAAACTAATGAGAAAAATCTGAAACTTTTTTATAAAATACTTAATACTAATACACTTTTATAAAAAATACAAAAACTGAAAAAGCTAGTTCGAATAAGCTAGAAAATAGGGAATAAGCTCGTATAAGCTAAAGAGACAAAAGTGAGGTTATATATTTGATTTTGCAAAATAAAACCGAGAAAGACCCAAGGGCAATTGGTATCCAGGTACCCTTCTAACGCGCTCCAAAGGGGGAGGTCTCAGGTTCGAGCCTGCCTACCCCTTTTTTTGCTAAACATTTTTTTTTTGAATTTTATTTTACAGACCAACTAAGCACATGAGATTAAGCACTTTTCTCAACTACAGCTTTTTACAAAAACACCGATAAGCAATCAAACAAATTTTATGATTTTGTCACATTTACACTTAAATGGAAATAAGCTCAAGTTTTAAGCTAAAATGATATTTAAGCTATTGAATAAGCACAAGTATGATGGAAATAAGTTAAGCTAATGTAAATAAGCTAGAATAAAGACCAACAAGCTCAATAACGATAATAAGCACCGATTAAGCTATAATTAAGCACAAATTCACACTTGAACACAAGACACTCGCTTGATTTTGTAGGCAACTTCTAGCTAATTTTAAGCAATTAATTAAGCTACAAAATGAAAATGAACACTTCAATTATCAAGTTGACCAATTAAGCTATTCAAAAGCCAATTTGCAAGGATTGGCTTTCACAAATAAGCTTGTGAGAAGCTTATGAAAAATTGTAAAACACTAACTTAACTGGTTTGCTTGAACAAAGTGGATGTAAATGAAAAGCTATTGCGGATCAACTAAATAAGCTAGAAATTGAAATTTTAAACTTAGAATCTTGAGATAACTAGGTGAGCTTCTCAAAAGCTAAGATTTACAAGTCAAGCTAACTAATAAGCTCTCTAAGAACTTATGAACTATACTACCAAGTCGTATGCGAGCATGTTTTCAAATGAGGTGTTCAAAATAAGCTAAGTAAAAGGACTATATAAGGCGATAAAAAGCAAACTAATATTTTTCTAATTTTGTTGAGCAACTAAATATTAATTTCCCAAAGCACTTAAGCTAAATCTTAATGATGAACACACAAGAAAATTCTAAATTTTATTCAAAAACAAGCTATTGAAAAATTTGACTTTTAATTACACTAACACTTTGACTTTTATAAACTTGAGATTGATTTATATGAATGATTATGTTATAATTAGCTATATTAAGATGATATTAAGCTACACTATCAAGTTTTAAGCTAATTTGATGAGTTTTATATCTTAAAATCCTAACAGTGATTGTTAAAGATGAAATTACAATGATTTTGACTTTTCTACTAACAAGGACTGAGTTTTATGCTTGAAATGAGCTATTAGTAACTAAGCAGACATGTATCAAACTAGAACAATATTACAAATCACCTCTAACACAGTTTATAAGCACAATCCAAACACCACTTTATGAGACTGTTAAGAAGCTTTTCAAAGGTTTCCACTGAATAAGACCATACAAATGATTAAAACTTTATATTAACTGTTTTTAAGTAGGATTAAGCTAACATTAACAGATTTTAAGCACTTTAACTAGAATATGCAAATTTCCAAGAAATAACTTACAATTTGGAATTCAAATGTAAACAAGGAACCAAGGACTGAGATCCAACCCTGTTGCTTCCCAAGAAGCTCTAAACCCAAGGTAATCCAAAATCTACCTGCTCCAAATTTTCTTCTTCATTTCCATGTGATTTTTATTTTTTAACTAATTATTTGGTATTTTGTGAATTTTGTTTTGACTACTAAACTACTTTTTAAAGTATCTAATAGCTCTAATAAGCTATATAGGAGCTTATGTGTCTTATTCAATCAAAAATAACAACCATAAACAACATTTGATCATATTTGAGAATTAGAGCTTGAAAATACATAAACTAAAATAGTGAATAAAACCGAAATTGAAACTGGAAATATGTTTGAAGTACTGTCAAATATGATTACAAAACTCTTGAAAACTTAAACATGAACTGAAATCTTGAAAACTTAAAAACGACATAAGCTAAAAATAAAATACACTAGATATCTTCTCCAATGACTCATCCTCTTTCTTTATAGCCTTTTTGAACTCCCCACATGTCTCTGATCATATCCCATCAACAATCTCAGCCTTTGATTTAGTCAAAGTAATCTCAGCCTTCAAAATGGATTTTGGCCCCAAAAGTGTACCTGGTTGCTTGAGATAGTTTCAGAGTAATTAAAGAAGTTTGGGATGTTATGTGAGGTGGAGGGACAATATGTGAAGTAGTCATGGAGTAGGAATGATTTGGAAAGCAAAAGCGTGTTTGAGAGTGCTACAAGAAAGGTTTATGGTGGGAAGCATTAACCGCTTGTGGTGTGATGATAGGAGGGAATGAGTGGAAGGTGAATGAGGTGGAAAGGATGAGGTGGTGGTGAGAAACCATGGTGGTTTTGGCTCAAACAACCTTGGAGAGACAGAGCTACAGTCTTGGTTTTTTGGCGCCTTTGACTTCATTTGACCAGATATTTAAAGATGGAGGGTCCAAAATGGGGTCACAGCATTGGTCGGGGTTCTTTTGGGCTTAGGTGGTTCTTTTGCACAAAAGGGTCTTAATAGCTTATAACATTACAAGGACTAGTTTTGTAAATCTACCAAACTTGAGGGTTGAACCTGCCAATCATTCAAAAGTTATTACAAGGACCAAAACTGCCAAACTTGAATAGTACAAGGACTATTGTTGATTATTTTCCATTTTTAAAATGTCCAAGGACCATTTTTGACAATATTCAAACTCCAGGGACCAAACTTGTAATTCCTCTCTAACTTATCATAAAGGACCAATTTTGTCATTTATTAATAATACAAGGGTGATGTTTGAATAATTTCTATTTTTTTGAACACCCAGGGACTATTTTTGACATTTTTGTAAAGTTGAGGGACTAAAGTTGTAAATTGTGATTTTTGAACTTTAAAGGGTTTGTTTTGACAACTTTTGAATCTCATGGACCTTAAATGATATTTTACAAGTTTTTGAATTACCAGGGACTAATTTTGACAACTTTTGTAACTTGGGGACTAAAGCGCCAATTATGCAAACTTGATACGTTTTCATCGATTTTGATGTTTTGCATTTAAAACATATAAAACACTTGTTTGTGATATTTTTATCATTTTGATATGTTTCGAGTGTTTTCGGATGTTTTGGCATTCTAACAAGATAAAATGATGAGTATTTAGACACTCATCAATCCCCACACTAAGATATTGCTAGTCCCTAGCAATGATTTGAGAAAATTTAATGGATTTTATCTCTTTACCAAAAGCCATTACTTCGGAGTAGCCAATTGTTTCGATTCAAGTAAGAACCTTGGTACAATGATAACCAAATGATTTTGAGCAAATCATAAGTCGTGAACGGATTTGATTTGTCTTTACCGTGCCGTTTGCTTCGGACTAGCCAACTCTTAGATAAATTATCAATATTATCTTTGGTGAGCCGATTACCAATTATGGATTTTCAATCGCCTTTACCACAAGCCATAAACTTGCGGGCTAGCCAACTTTTCACTAGTTTAAAGATATGGTGAAATGAACACCATACAATTTTGGGCAAATTGTAAGCCATAAACGGATTTGAGATATCTTTACCAAGAGCCGTTTGCTCTGGATTAGCCAATCCTTATGTGGTTTAGACATGGTGGATGATTATCATTTGCCGAGTAAGTGAAAACACTTACTCCGAAAAAAAATTTTGGCCAAAACGGGAATTGGGTGGATAATTACATGATGAAATTCGTGAGAATTCCCCCACACTTAGAAATGAATATTGCCCTCAATATTCAAAGTACAGCGGTTATGCGAAACATAGAACACAAAAGGGAAATACTACGGCCATTATTTTGTTTTTGATATATACACATTTTTTTTTTTTTTTTTTTTTTATGATTGATATATACAACGGTGGGAAACTCCCCACACTAGGGTAATAGAAAGAGGGTAAGAAGACGTAAATATGGATGAAAACCCATATGTGTGTACTCTTGTTTTGATTCCCGAGTCACTAGCTTGACTCGATCCCCACATTCATTGGTTCATGGGGAATGTTTGTAGATCCGGACAATCACGGTGGAATGTTCTCTCCAAAGTAGTGCTTTAATCGATGACCATTTACTTTAAAATTTGGACCATCGGTGAGATAACTCAATGGTGCCATAAGGATAAACCTTAGTGATAGTAAATGGACCGCACCAACGGGACTTAAGCTTTCCCGAGAAAATCTTCAATCTTGAATTGAAAAGAAGGACTCTATCACCAACGTTGAAAACGCGGTTCTTGATTTTGAGTCATGAATCTTCTTTGTCTTTTGTTTATAGATCAAAGAGTTCTCGTATGCTTGATCACGAAGTTCATTTAGTTCATTCATTTGAACTTTTCTCGTGATCACCGGTATCTCAGATATCAAAGTTTGCATGTTTTAAGGCCCAAGAAGCCTTGTGCTCTAGTTCAATCGGAAGATGACATGCCTTTCCGTACACTAGCTTATATGGAGTACACCCAATTGGTGTTTTGTAAGTCGTCACGAAAGGCCCAGAGTGTCATCCGGTTTATCCGACCAGATGCACGATTTTCGCCATCGTCCTTTCAAGGATTCTCTTAATACCACGGTTTGAAACTTCCACCGCCCACTTGTTTGGGGTGGTATGCGATAGATAGACGGTGGGTAACACCATACTTTTGCATGACACGATCAAATTGGTCATTACAAAAATGTGTACCACGATCACCGATTATAGCACGAGGAGTTCCAAACCGGCAAAAGAGATTTCAAAAATTTCACAACAACTCGGGCATCATTTGTAGGTAAAGCATTTGCTTCAACCCATTTTGACAAATAGTCAACAGCCACGAGTATGTACTTGTTACCACGAGAAGATGGAAATGGCCCCATAAAGTCAATACCCCATATGTCAAATATCTCACAAACTTGAATGGCATTTTGTGGCATTTCATTTCTTTGAGATATATTTCCATGACGTTGACAAGCGTCACATGCTTTGACAAATTCGTGGGCATCCTTATAGATTGTAGGCCAATAAAACCGGAATCAAACACCTTTTTGCGGTGTAGTTTGGACTATGATGGCCCCGTGGGTCCAAAGATGGCAAGCTTTGAGAATGTCAAGAGCTTCTTGTCCATAAACACACCGTCGGATGACTTGATCCGCACAGATTTTGAATAAGAAAGGGTCGTCCCAAAAGTAATGTTTAACATCCTTGAAGAATTTGTTCTTCTGTTGGGTTGACATTCCTTTCACTATGAAGTTACCCGCATGGTAATTTGCAAAGTCAGCAAACCATGGGGTAGAAGAGTTTCCACGAAAAGAAACCGCATTGAGTGTTTCGAGAGGAAATGTTTCATTTATTTCCTTTTTCTCGAAAACATCTTGGTGAGGGTTTTCTAATGCAGACAGATGATCGTGACGGTGTTCTCGGCTCCTTTTTATCACGTATGATGATATCAAATTCACGGAGAAGGAGAACCCAACGGAGCAATCTCGGCTTTGCATCTTGTTTTGCAAATAGATATTTGAGAGCCGAGTGATCCGTATACACTACACATTTGGTCAAGATTAAGTATGGCGAAACTTCTCAAATGCATACACCACGGCTAATAGCTCTTTTACGTGGTGGTGTAATGAGTTTGAGCTTGATCATAGTCTTACTTGCGTAGTGAATAGGTCGAAAATGCTTGTTTCTACGTTGCCCTAAGACCGCACCGATAGCAAAATCACTTGCATCGCATATAAGCTCAAAAGGTAAATCCCATCGGGAGCAACGAGAATGGGTGCTTGATAAGCTTTTTCTTCAATGTTTCAAAAGCTATGATGCACTCGGGTGAGAAGATAAAGGAGCATCCTTTTCAAGAAGATGGGTCATAGGTCAGGCGATTTTAGAAAAATCTTGTATAAATCTCGATAGAAACCGGCATGACCTAAAAACTCCTAATACCTTTGATGTTGTAGGATGAGGCGCTTTAGCAATAACATCTACTTTTCTCTATCGACCTCAATCCCGTTCTTTGAAATCTTATGGCCAAGGACTATGCCTTCTTTGACCATAAAGTGACTCTTCTCCCAATTTAGACAAAGATTGGTGTCTTCACACCTTTGAAGCATTTTTCTAAATGGGAGAGACATGTTTGAAAAGAATCCCCAATGACCGAGAAGTCATCCATAAACACCTCCATTGTTTCCCCGATCATGTCGTGGAAAATGGCCATCATACATCGTTGGAACGTGCCAGGAGCATTACATAGGCCAAAAGGCATATGTCTATAGGCAAAAGTTCCGTATGGGCAGGTGAATGTGGTTTTATCTTGATCCTTTGGATCAATGGGGATCTGAAAGTATCCCGAGAAACCATCAAGGAAACAATAGTACTCATTCCCTGCTAATCTCTCAAGCATTTGGTCCATAAAGGGTAGAGGAAAATGGTCTTTTCGGGTAGCGTCATTCAACTTACGATAGTCAATGCACACACGCCATCCCGTAACCAATCGAGTTGGAATTAACTCGTTATCTTCATTCGTGACAACAGTTATGCCACCCTTTTTCGGAACACAATGAATTGGGCTAACCCAAGGACTATCTGAGATCGGGTAAATCAATCCTCGCATCAAGAAGTTTGATAACCTCTGCTTGATAACATCATGGATTTTGGATTTACTCTTCTCGATGTTGAACTCATTGGTTTGAAGTCATCCTCCATCAAGATTTTGTGAGTACAAAATTCGTGGTTGATACCCTTAATGTCGGAGAGTTTCCAAGCAATTGCTTGTTTGTGTGACTTCAAGATTTTTATGAGAGCGACTTTTTCATCTTTACTCAAATCTCTAGCAATAATGACCGGTAATTTATCATCACCTTCAAGAAATGCATACTCGAGATGAGGATGTAAGTCCTGTTCGACCTCGGAAATTCTTCGCTTTCTCAACTGATTTGATTTCCTTGTTATGAAGTCCGACGGGAGGGAGTGATGATGATGATGGATCATCATTAAGCAACTTCTCAATGAGAAGTATGTCCCCCTCAATGTCGATGGGAGCGTGATCAATTTCCCATGGAACAGAATCACTAGACAAGTAAGCTTCAATCTCTTCTAAGATGAAGTCACTTTCCTCAAATGGGGTAAGAGAAGGAGTAGTTGTCTCACGCAAGCTAGCCACTTGTGAATGACCAACCGTAAGAAACTCAAAACAGTTCACACACCAATGCAATTTAAGATCAGAGGAATATAGTGGATTCCTGGGTCGTTAAGTCCCACGGAGGATGAATTGGCGATGATGGGTTGAGATGAATGAGTGAGATTATCACTCGAAGAATTATGATCATAACCAAGAACTTCTTGAGAGTACTCTTCAGAAGCAACATCAATGATATCTATTCGGTTAACCGACTCGTAATCATAATTTGCGGAGTACCTCAAGTTTGATCAAGGTTAAAGGTGACGACTTCATTACCAACACGCAATGTGATTTCGCTCAAATACATCAATGAGAGCACGGCCCATTCTCGTGAATCTCGACCAACAATGAGAGGAACCCGATGATCGGCATCAAAATCAACAACCACGAAGTCACCGGAAAATGGAACTTTCCTACTTTCAAATACGTCCTCGGCAATGCCAAGAGGACGGGATATTGTACGATCTGCAAGCTCGAGAGTCATGCATGTAGAAGTAAGTTCGAAGAGAAAGTTTCTTCCATCTCGAATCGACATCGTTGATGCTTGCACCAAGATCTCGCTAGGGCAAAGCATTCAACCATTCCCGGAATACACAAGGTGAGAAATTTCCGGGATCTCCAAGCTTTTCTCGAAGCTTCTTGTGATAACTGCAGCGAGTTCTCGTTAAGAGGAGTTTTAGCCATTTCAAACAGCTTTTCCTTGTTGCTTAACATGTGTTTGAGAGTTGATGCAAACTTGGGCATCAGCATGATAGCATCCGCAAAGCTTATGTCAAAGTGTAGTTCTTGGAAAATTTGGAAAAATTTGTCCATTTGATGACTAGCTTTTTCACGGAGCTTTTGCTCATTCAAACGTGATGGGTAAGGAATAGAAGTTTTGGATTTGATATTTTCAACGGGAGCTACAGGTGGTTCAAAAACAACTCCTGGATTAGACTTGGGTTTCTGGACAACTTGAGGTTGGACTACCGAAGGTAGGACGTGTGTGGTACTTCCATTATTAATAGGAAGTTCCTTGTCCTTTGTCGCCTTGGTAACTTGACTCATTTCTCCTAGTGGAGGAGGCATTGGAGTCGTGGGTCAATTGTGTGTTCTAGGTTCACTTTCCACTACCTTGGGAGAGAAGAAGAAGAGAGGTAGTAGGAATAGCGGGTCCATTGTATGAAACACCACTTGGTTGTGATCGCCTTAGCATCGCCCCTCGGGTTAGCGATCGTGTTGCTCGGAAGTTTTCCCGAGCCCGAGGGTTGATCATTTAAAGACTTTTGAGATCGTGATCGTGACCAACAACTGTTCATTTCATCTTGGGATTTCATGAACGCTTCAATAACTCATCGGATGATGGTCTTGGAGGATGTGGAGGAAATTTCGAGGTCGGATGTTTTGATTAGGACCTTGATGTTGAAAATTCCTTGATTAGGATTCACATTCCCATGAAATTGATTCCCTCGATTGAAATTGTTTTGATGAAGGTTTCCTTGTTGTTGGAAACCTTGATTGGGTCCAGGATAGAAATTACCTTGGTTTTGATAACCTTGGTTCATTCTAGGTTGATTTTGATTCGATTAAGATTACGGTTAAAACCGGGTGGTGCACGATAAGTATTAGCACGGTAGTTTGGTTCATTCGAGGACGGTATTGATTACCTCCTTGATTTGAAGTACCGCTATAGCATTTGCTTCAAACGGACTACCATCGGTGGCGATCTGATTGTAGTATGCATGAGGATCGTCCTGTAACACAAACTTCAACTTTCTTCACTTCACCATGTGATGGTGTTTGAGTGAAAGTGACTTTCTTTTGGTTAGCAAGAACCAAAGCTCGAACAATGTCCGTGAGTTTATCAATCTTAGCATCGGTGCTAGATGTACTCACAGGAGATGAAGTAGAAGGTCCAAGATTAGGCGAGTTTGATATGTCTTTGTGCGGAAAGGACGGACCGGGACTTGTTTTCAATGATTTGTAAGGCTTCTTTGTGGTTTTGCTAAGGAAATTACCTCCAGCGGAGGCATTCAAAGAGTCTTGGTCGACTTGTCTCGCACCATTATAGAAAGTATCCATCTGCATTAACTCGGTAAAACCATGATGTGGACACTTGCGAAGCAATTCTTTGTAACGATCCCATGCCTCCCCGAATGATTCATCAAATCTCTGAGAAAATTTCATTATCTCATTCTTAAGACTTGTAGTTCGGGATGGAGGATAGAACTCGTTGACAAACTTAGTGACTAGATCTTCCCATGTCTCAATAGAACGAGGGGGTTGTTTCTCAAGCCAATTCCGGGCTTGTCCCTCTAGAGAAAATAGGAACAGAAGAAGCTTGATAGCTTCATGTGGGACATTTTTATACTTGATGGTTGATGGAATTTTATTGAACCATCGAATGTGTGCATGAGGATCGTCCCGCTCAAAACCATAGAATTGGCTTTGGGTTACCAGATTAAGTAACCCGGTTTTGAGCTCGAAGGTATCGACCACGATGGTCGGAACAATAATGGCATCTCCGTAACCCTCGATGGGTGCTTGGAGAAGCTCATTCATGGGTTTGTCTTCCGCCATTTCGGCGGTGGTGGTGGTGGTAGGCGTTCCTCGATCACGGTGAAGGAGCCGAACGTCCTCTACGTCTCACGAGGAATGTTTCCAAGTTCGAAAGTGGACTTGTAGAATCGAAGAACGAGTGCGCATGCACTAAGTATAAAAATCAATTTTCAAAACAAATGAGGCAAAACACAAGTGAACTTAACCAATAATCACAAATGAAATGGCTTCTTTGAAAAGGTACACCAAATCACAAGTGACACAAAGGCAAGTTTTAAATCGTGGTTCGAACTTATTATGGTCGCACCCCAGCTAGGTAGTGCAATCGCCTTGATTTGCGGTGGTTGATTTTATGTATAAATTAAGTACCACCGAAAAGACGTAGGTATGATTTGTCTTGATGGGGTTTAAAACTTTTGGAAAATATTTTTGGTATCGTCTCGTTTAACCAAATCGTATCTCTTTAAGAATCACCTTAAAACAAAATACAAAATAGAAAACGTTACGATTGTTTTGTTGTTTTATATTGTTTTGGGTTTTAACACTTTAGGAAAAGTGTTAATGAACTTTGATTTATATTAAACTTTACTGAAAACTTTTACAAACTGTGGTATATGTGCAAATACGGGTGCGAAAATGCTAAAACACGCTTCTGACCTCCCGCGGCGCGCCAAAATTTTGATCGGTGCAAAACCGCAAGTTATCTCACGCAAGCTAGCCACTTGTGAATGACCAACCGTAAGAAACTCAAAACAGTTCACACACCAATGCAATTTAAGATCGAGGAATATAGTGGATTCTCGGGTCGTTAAGTCCCACGGAGGATGAATTGGTGTTTAAACAACTTCAGATGATAGAATGATCACTAAGGATAGTGATCGGTAAGGATTCGATGGATAATTACCTAAAGAAAAGATCTACAAATTACAATGACTTAAATGCAAATTAAAAGAAATTAAAAGTTAAAATATATTAAATAAACGCTATCACTATTTTTACAGATCGATGAGCGTTTATTTTATAAAACAAAATAACTTAAATAAACTATTTTACTTAAAACGTAAACCTAAATAAACTTAAACGTAACCTAAAATGAAAACGAGCGTTACGTAAAAATAACGTGAGCGCAAGCAAAAACGTAAAATAATTGAAATAAAAGACCTACGAGTGTAAAACTAATTTTATTACGTACTATATGATAAAAGAAAATTTTAGAAAAAGATTTATATTTTTTGACTTTTATATTTTTTATTATGAATTAATTAAGATTTTACACTAAGTAAATGTTTAAAATACTAAAACTAATGAGAAAATCAAACTTTTTATAAAATACTTAATACTAATACACTTTTATAAAAATACAAAAACTGAAAAAGCTAGTTCGAATAAGCTAGAAAATAGGGAATAAGCTCGTATAAGCTAAAGAGACAAAAGTGAGGTTATATATTTGATTTTGCAAAATAAAACCGAGAAAGACCCAAGGGCAATTCGTATCCGGTACCTTCTAACGCTCCAAAGGGGAGGTCTCGTGTTCGAGCACGCCTACCCTTTTTGCTAAACATTTTTTTTTCGAATTTTATTTTACTGACCAACTAAGCACATGAGATTAAGCACTTTTCTCAACTACGACTTTTACAAAAACACCGATAAGCATCAAACTTATGATTTTGTCACAGTTTACACTTAAATGGAAATAAGCTCAAGTTTTAAGCTAAAATGATTTTTAAGCTATTGAATAAGCACAAGTATGATGGAAATAAGTTAAGCTAATGTAAATAAGCTAGAATAAAGACCTGAACAAGCTCAATAACCGATAATAAGCAATCGATTAAGCTATAATTAAGCACAAATTCACACTTGAACACAAGATACTTTGTTTGATTTTGTAGGCAACTTCTAGCTAATTTTAAGCAATTAATTAAGCTACAAATGAAAATGAACACTTCAATTATCAAGTTGACCAATTAAGCTATTCAAAAAGCCAATTTGCAAGGATTGGCTTTCACAAATAAGCTTGTGAGAAGCTTATGAAAAATTGTAAAACACTAACTTAACGGGTTTGCTTGAACAAAGTGGATGAAATGAAAAGCTATTGCGGATCAACTAAATAAGCTAGAAATTGAAATTTTAAACTTAGAATCTTGAGATAACTAGGTGAGCTTCTCAAAAGCTAAGATTTACAAGTCAAGCTAACTAATAAGCTCTCTAAGAACTTATGAACTATACTACCAAGTCGTGTGCGAGCATGTTTTCAAATGAGGTGTTCAAAATAAGCTAAGTAAAAGGACTATATAAGTGATAAAAAGCAAACTAATATTTTTCTAATTTTGTTGAGCAACTAAATATTAATTTCCCAAAAGCACTTAAGCTAAATCTTAATGATGAACACACAATAAAATTCTAAATTTTATTCAAAAACAAAGCTATTGAAAATTTTGACTTTTTAATTACACTAACACTTTGACTTTTATAAACTTGAGATTGATTTATATGAATGATTATGTTATAATTAGCTATATTAAGATGATATTAAGCTACACTATCAAGTTTTAAGCTAATTTGATGAGTTTTATATCTTAAAATCCTAACAGTGATTGTTAAAGATGAAATTACAATGATTTTGACTTTTCTACTAACAAGGACTGAGTTTTATGCTTGAAATGAGCTATTAGTAACTAAACAGACATGTATCAAACTAGAACAATATTACAAATCACCTCTAACACAGTTTATAAGCACAATCCAAACACCACTTTATGAGACTGTTAAGAAGCTTTTCAAAGGTTTCCACTGAATAAGACCATACAAATGATTAAAAACTTTATATTAACTGTTTTTAAGTAGGATTAAGCTAACATTAACAGATTTTAAGCACTTTAACTAGAATATGCAAATTTCCAAGAAATAACTTACAATTTGGAATTCAAATGTAAACAAGGAACCAAGGACTGAGATCCAACCCTGTTGCTTCCCAAGAAGCTCTAAACCCAAGGCAATCCAAAATCTACCCTGCTCCAGCTTTCTTCTTCATTTCCATGTGATTTTTTATTTTTTTTAACTAATTATTTGGTATTTTTGTGAATTTTTGTTTTGACTACTAAACTACTTTTTAAAGTATCTAATAGCTCTAATAAGCTATATAGGGAGCTTATGTGTCTTATTCAGTCCAAAATAACAACCATAAACAACATTTGATCATATTTGAGAATTAGAGCTTGAAAATACATAAACTCAAATAGTGAATAAAAACTGAAATTGAAACTGGAAATATGTTTGAAGTACACTGAAATATGATTACAAAACTCTTGAAAACTTAAACATGAACTGGAAATCTTGAAAACTTAAAAACGACATAAGCTAAAAATAAAATACACTAGATATCTTCTCCAATGACTCATCCTCTTTCTTTATAGCCTTTTTGAACTCCCCACATGTCTCTTATCATATCCCATCAACAATCTCAGCCTTTGATTTAGTCAAAGTAATCTCAGCCTTCAAAATGGATTTTGGCGCCAAAAGTGTACCTGGTTGCTTGAGATAGTTTCAGAGTAATTAAAGAAGTTTGGGATGTTATGTGAGGTGGAGGGGACAATATGTGAAGTAGTCATGGAGTAGGAATGATTTGGAAAGCAAAAAGCATGTTTGAGAGTGCTACAGTAAAGGTTTATGGTGGGGAAGCATTAACTGCTTGTGGGCTATGATGATAGGAGGGGGAATGAGCTGGAAAGGTGAATGAGGTGGAAAGGATGAGGTGGTGGTGAGAAAACCATGGCTAGTTTTGGCTCAAACAGCCTTGGGAGAGACAGAGCTACAGTGCGCGGTTTTTGGCGCCTTTGACTTCATTTGACCAGATATTTAAAGATGGAGGGGTCCAAAATGGGGGGTCACAGGCATTGGCTGGGGTTCTTTTTGGGCTTGGCAGGGTTCTTTTTGCACAAAAGGGTCTTAATAGCTTATAACATTACAAGGACTAGTTTTGTAAATCTACCAAACTTGAGGGTTGAACCTGCCAATCATTCAAAAGTTATTACAAGGACCAAAACTGCCAAACTTGAATAGTACAAGGACTATTGTTGATTATTTTCCATTTTTAAAATGTCCAAGGACCATTTTTGACAATATTCAAACTCAGGGACCAAACTTGTAATTCTCTCTAACTTATCATAAAGGACCAATTTTGTCATTTATTAATAATACAAGGGTGATGTTTGAATAATTTCTATTTTTTGAACACCCAGTGGACTATTTTTGACATTTTGTAAAGTTGAGGACTAAAGTTGTAAATTGTGATTTTTGAACTTTAAAGGGTTTGTTTGACAACTTTTGAATCTCATGGACCTTAAATGATATTTTACAAGTTTTGAATTACGAGGACTAATTTTGACAACTTTTGTAACTTGGGGACTAAAGCGCCAATTATGCAAACTTGATACGTTTTTCATCGATTTTGATGTTTTGCATTTAAAACATATAAAACACTTGTTTGTGATATTTTTATCATTTTGATATGTTTATGAGTGTTTTCAGATGTTTTTGGCATTCTAACAGTATAAAAATGATGAGTATTTAGACACTCATCAGTGAGTTCATAGCCCCACTTTCTACTACTTAATTGTTTTACAAACCCTTGGGGGAGATACATGCTTTATTTTAAACCGAACACATTGCTTTCAAACATTATACTTATCTGATTGTTATTAGCACTAAGTTTCCGCATTTGCCAAACTTAAGTCCCTTAATCATGAATCATTAATCACTATGTGAGAGTGGGCGCGAATATTGTGAATAGATCTATTGGGATTGATTTAATCCCGTTTGTGTTAGCCCCATTAAAGGCAAACAAACGCACTATATTTGAGTAACATTGGTAAAATGGCAATTTTACGATAGAACGCACCGACATTTTCTCCAATAAATTTTGGAACACGTTAACGCCTTGATTGCATGATGCTTAGTCTAATAATAACTGTTTTGGTTTTCAAACCATTGGTGTGAATTTATAACTCACACTACAAACATAATGTGTTCAACCATCAAACAAACTCTATGAATTCACTCAACCTTTGTGTTGTGAGTTTTAAGCATGTATTTCGGTCCATAATGTCGGAAGTCGCACGGAAGAGCAAGGACTAGATCAAGAAGGCTATAAATTTTATTATCATTCGAAAACCAATTTAATGTATTTTGTAAACTTGGAACCATCTGGGACCTCATTTTGTAAACTCGATATTTATACAAATCGAATGATAAATCTTTTGAAACGACTCCATTAGAGTCGTTTTCTATTATTATATTGTTGTGCCATGAAGTAACACCAGTTTGAATTCATTGCGTATCACGAAATTGGGGGTGTTACAGATTGGTATCAGAGACACAGTTATAGAGAAACGGGTCTAATCGAGACTTAAACTATAACTACTTTTTCAAACAAAAACATTTTATAGCCTTCCGTTCTCCGTGCCTTCCATCCTCTAGACGATTATGTGACTTTTAGGCATTTTAAGCTATACAAACATACTAGTTTATTGACATATACACTCGACATATTTTCAATCATTTTAGCTAAACGATATACTAAACATATCTGCGTATGCTTATTCTAAGGCATTACGGCACAATCATATTTTTCCCAATCTCCCAATCATGCATCTACTCGTGCATTTTAGGATTACGAAACTTCCTCCAAGACATTGTAACTGACTACAATGTTCTTTCCTACTTCCCAGACATTGTGAGATACAATGGTCTCGTTCATTTTTCAAGACACTGTGAGATACAGTGGTCTCTATTACATTCTCAGACACTGTAAATCCTACAGTGGTCTCATTCATTTCTTAAGACATTATGATTTACACAATGATCTCTCCGTCATTTCTCAAGACATTGTGGTTCACACAATGATCTCTCTATCATTTCTCAAGACATTGTGAGTTACACAATATCTCTCCATCATTTCTTAGACATTGTGAGTTGCACAATGGTCTCAACTACTCCTCAGATATTGTAAGTTATACAATAGTCTCTAAAAATTTTCTTATAAACATTATATGATATTGTTTTACATGAAACCCGTCACGATCTATCAATTTCCCTAATGGAAATACAAGAAATGGGATTTCTAAAGGACAAAGTGACTCATCATCTACAAAAGCTGAAGTTCAGCAACGTTCTCTACATTCATCAAAATTCTCTTCTGAAACCTTCATTGTTAAAAGTCCGTGATTCTAGCCAAGTATGGCCTATTGTAGAAATACTTAAAATTTCCTTTCCACACGTATCTACCCATACTATCTTCTATGCAATGGAATGTGAAAACATAGGTTACAAGTCTTTTATGGCAAGGACTTGCAACTGGATGGTTTGATATCGCCTTTGCTTAGTGGACAATTTCTCAAAAGCTATGGACATATCACGGTATACCTAATTTAGGTATTTGGAAAATTTATCGAACCTCGCTAAATATAGCCTAATCACCTATATTTAACCTTGGGATAGTGGAACATAGTCGATTAACTATGTTCGACTTAAATTTTTCAAACACTCGAATAGTTATACAAGGGTTATATCCGAGTTAATTTCCTACTTAAACTCGATAAACCACCGAATTCATTAAAAGATCTAGAGACACGATAGTGTCTTACCACTCAGCAAAATCTTAACATCTTATTTATACTACTTAATTTCATTCTTGAAATTTTCATACATGAGATAATCCGAACTACTATCTTGGGATAGTCATCAAATCTTCTCGTCATTTCTTAGAAGTACTATCCTGATTAGATTTCAAGGATATCATTCCACCATAATCCTTTAAAATTTTACTTTTGATTTTAAAGCAAACTTGACATCTTCACCTAAGAATAGTGGTAAGCGTACGCTACACTCTTCTAATCGTCAGCATATCACATCATTATCTGAACCCCATTGAAATTCAATTTGTAAAACTTCACAGTACCACGTTTCTTTCAAACACTAGTAGACATAAACACTATACGATATAGCCTTCATCTCGAAACCACCTAAGACATGATCAACTTTGGAAATGGTTTGGATAACCACTTGCCACTAGCAAGACTTTCCTACAAAAATTATCACATCATTATAAAATATTTCACATCAACAATATCTTACACCTTTGATTAACAACAGGTATCCTAACAACAACAAAACTATTCCATTTGAGACACTATATAGACGAAAGTGTTAGTTAACCATTTGCTGGACTAAGGTATTCAGAGATAACCCACGAAACAACTAAGGAAACCATACAAATACAAATTAGGCTCCATGCCGCACACTATCACCAAAACTCCATGTTAGAAATTAAGGTTTTATTAATAGCCTCGATACAATAAGATATGATTCGTTTTAAGAATTGGGAAAAGCCAAACTTTAGGTATATTGGACTCAATAAGATTTTAACAAAACCCTTTAGGTTATCAATTTAAGCCACCATTTTCCTAGACAATTCAACATCGGATAACACACACTGAATTCCGGGACGGAATTCCCATTAAGGTGGAGAGACTGTAACAACCCGCATTTTTCGGATTACTTTTCATATTTTTGAAAAGTTACTATTTACTTTTACTATTCACTTTCCCTATTCATCCCGTAAAATTTTTATCTCATATTCTCGTAAGATAAATAATTTTAGTAATGACCTGAGAGTTCGACAATCGTTAGATCATTTTCGCAAAAGTTATTAAGTAAACATCGATTTAAAGTTTCGTTTTGGACGGTCCACCGTTTAAACATCACGCGTATAACGAAAATCAACTCTGAAAATTTTCCTCGCATCAGATAAATTTTTAGATCACTCATGATTAATTTGAGAATTTTAAGATTTATTATTTTAATATTACCAAATAAGCCCAAATAGAGAACAAAACTAAACTTACGTTTTAAACAATTCTACTTACATCCGGACTTAACGATTCTCCTTGTGTTTCTAATATGTTTTGACACTTTTACATTTTGGAAAAGTCAAACATATTCCCTCCTCCTTTGACCATAAAGGAATTAACCTTGTCGTTTACATTTTTGCTTAAATCGCGTAACTTTTAAACTTCACAAATAATCATTAAGTTATTCCGCGTATGACGAAAACCACATTTTAATATCTCATATCACTTTTCGACTAATTTTAGTCTACTCTAAATAGATCCACGGTCGTTTCCACGAAATTTCGTTCTTTTAGATAAGCTGCAATTACGCGTTTTTTACCCGTATTTTCAGCTTTAAGCAGTGTTTTTGCACCCAATGAGACTTATCACCCATTTTATATTTTTAGGTAGAGCATAATGATGAGTCTCATCATTCCTCCAAGTTTCGTATTTTTACGATACCCGGTTTTACGTTTTATGGCTTCGGTTGGCATTTAACGGAACCAAAAGTCACTCCGTAACCAAGATAATACCAAAACTAACCACCTAAGTCATCTTATCTTCACTTGGCCGACCTAAGGGGGGGAGTCATCATTTTGGTGGCAAAATCCTAACCATGCTTCCTTTAGATCATTACAAGTGTCCTAACTTAACCATGGTTAATATTTAACCCAATATATGGTTAACCAAACTTACTCTCCTATAAATAGCAAGTGATATGCATCCTAAGAACCCTCATAATCTGTTTTGGGTCGTTCATATCACAAATCCACCATATCTTCCATCATTTGATCTATAAACTCTAAGTTTATGCAAGGAAGTTCCAAAAGATCAAGCTACTACATCAAATCTCTAGCAAGTTTAAGTGATCTTCTTGAGTTTAGATCCACTCAAGTCACTTAATACTTCATCACCAACTCTTCAAGATTGCAAGGGTGCCAAGGTGTAGAAAGCTAGCTCAATCCGAAGTCCTAAGTGTTCAATCAAAGTCCGATCCTTACTAGTTACTCCTTTCTTATTGAAAGCCAAAAGTTGTAAGCAACTTATCACCACCATCATCTCATCTTTATTATTCATAATCTTAACTATTTCATGCTATATATATATTTACTATGTTGATTCATGATGTACATATACTCAATCACTTGTTTTAATTCACATATTGTCATAAAAGTAACAAACTAGTAAACTAGTCATATTCTACACATGTGAGACCATTAAAAACAGTAACATAAGGACTTTCTAACTTACATAATATGGTAGAAAAGATAAAAAGGTAAACATAGCAATTTGAATCACCCAAACGGACAAACGAGTCAAAAGTTATAAGCAAAAGAAGTTAGCGAAACCTAAACGCGAAGCGCCAATAGCTTGATGTTTTGTGTTCGCGTTTTAAAATGGTACTCGGTCCGAATCATTAAAAAATTAAAACACGAAAGTTGTCCGGAACGACGTTTTCCTTCAATATTAAAGAAGCTCGGACCTTGAAAACGCATAAATAGGCCAAAATATTTCAAAAACAGAAACTGCCATAAATATAGTCTCACAACTATACTTTTGTCATAACTACAAGCAAACCAGGAGGCCTAATGGCCATAAGACAAGACCACGGCTACGGCTAAGGTCAAGGTTGAGTCTGAAGACCATGGTAGTCAAGACCAAAGTCACGACAAGGCCATGGCTAAAGTCTCAATGCTTGTTTGCCCAAGACCGTTAACTATGGTAATCATATATATGAAACGACGAGAACTTGTAAAAACATGATAAACTTATTTATATAACAATCTTCTCTCAAAACATATGTTGTATCTACTAAGTGCTATAATAGTAGGGAGCTTCATGTGAGGGTTCATTTGAGTAAAACGTGTCGACGAGTTGTTGGATTTACAATTTAAAGTGTCCTAGCTCCTCGAGCGTTCTTGCATGACCTCACGAATTATGATGGCCCAAACGGTAGTACGATATCTATGAACTAAATACGTTTTCACAACTAGACCATTTCTATAAATGACATACACAAATACCATGTACTACATCATGATCAACATAGAGACGTATATAGGATGGTTTATGTTTTCCTAAACATTATTCCAAACCTAAGTCGCAACATTCTATTTTAGGTTGCTCGTAGAAGTTCTCATGGCATATCCATCATTCTCATTATACATTTGATATCATTTGCTCTAAGGTGAGTTCATAGCCCCACTTTCTACTACTTAATTGTTTTACAAACCCTTGGGGGAGATACATGCTTTATTTTAAACCGAACACATTGCTTTCAAACATTATACTTATCTGATTGTTATTAGCACTAAGTTTCCGCATTTGCCAAACTTAAGTCCCTTAATCATGAATCATTAATCACTATGTGAGAGTGGGCGCGAATATTGTGAATAGATCTATTGGGATTGACGAATCCCGTTTGTGTTGGCCCCATTAAAGGCAAACAAACGCACTATATTTGAGTAACATTGGTAAAATGGCAATTTTACACGATAGAACACGCACCGACATTTTCTCCAATAAATTTTGGAACACGTTAACGCCTTGATTGCATGATGCTTAGTCTAATAATAAGCTGTTTTGGTTTTCAAACCATTGGTGTGAATTTATAACTCACACTACAAACATAATGTGTTCAACCATCAAACAAACTCTATGAATTCACTCAACCTTTGTGTTGTGAGTTTAAGCATGTATTTCGGGTCCATAATGTCGGGTCGGCACGGAAGAGCAAGGACTAGATCAAGAAGGCTATAAATTTTATTATCATTCGAAAACCAATTTAATGTATTTTGTAAACTTGGAACCATCCGGGACCTCATTTTGTAAACTCGATATTTATACAAATCGAATGATAAATCTTTTGAAACGACTCCATTAGAGTACGTTTTCTATTATTATATTTGTTGTGCCATGAAGTAACACCAGTTTGAATTCATTGCGTATCACGAAATTGGGGTGTTACAGATTGGTATCGAGAGACACGATTATAGAAAGCGGGTCTAATCGAGACTTAAACTATAACTACTTTTTCAAACAAAAACATTTTATAGCCTTCCGTTCTCCGTGCCTTCCATCCTCCAGACGATTATGTGACTTTTAGGCATTTTAAGCTATACAAACATACTAGTTTATTGACATATACACTCGACATATTTTCAATCATTTTAGCTAAACGATATACTAAACATATCTGCGTATGCTTATTCTAAGGCATTACGGCACAATCATATTTTTCCCAATCTCCCAATCATGCATCTTCTCGTGCATTTTAGGATTACGAAACTTCCTCCAAGACATTGTAACTGACTACAATGTTCTTTCCTACTTCCCAGACATTATGAGATACAATGGTCTCGTTCATTTTTCAAGACACTGTGAGATACAGTGGTCTCTATTACATTCTCAGACACTGTAAATCCTATAGTGGTCTCATTCATTTCTTAAGACATTATGATTTACACAATGATCTCTCCGTCATTTCTCAAGACATTGTGGTTTACACAATGATCTCTCTATCATTTCTCAAGACATTGTGAGTTACACAATATATCTCCATCATTTCTTAGACATTGTGAGTTGCACAATGGTCTCAACTACTCCTCAGATATTGTAAGTTATACAATAGTCTCTAAAAATTTTCTTATAAACATTATATGATATTGTTTTACATGAAACCCGTCACAGTCTATCAATTTCCCTAATGGAAATACAAGAAATGGGATTTCTAAAGGACAAAGTGACTCATCATCTACAAAAGCTGAAGTTCAGCAACGTTCTCTACATTCATCAAAATTCTCTTCTGAAACCTTCATTGTTAAAAGTCCGTGATTCTAGCCAAGTATGGCCTATTTTAGAAATACTTAAAATTTCCTTTCCACACGTATCTACCCATACTATCTTCTATGCAATGGAATGTGAAAACATAGGTTACAAGTCTTTTATGGCCAGGACTTGCAACTGGATGGTTTGATATCGCCTTTGCTTAGTGGACAATTTCTCAAAAGCTATGGACATATCACGAGTATACCTAATTTAGGTATTTGGAAAATTTATCGAACCTCGGCTAAATATAGCCTAATCACCTATATTTAACCTTGGGATAGTGGAACATAGTCTGATTAACTATGTTCGACTTAAATTTTTCAAACACTCAGAACAGTTATACAAGGGTTATATCCAGGTTAATTTCCTACTTAAACTCGATAAACCACCAGAATTCATTAAAAAGATCTAGAGACACGATAGTGTCTTACCACTCAGCAAAATCTTAACATCTTATTTATACTACTTAATTTCATTCTTGAAATTTTCATACATGAGATAATCCGAACTACTATCTTGGGATAGTCATCAAATCTTCTCGTCATTTCTTATAAGTACTATCCTGATTAGATTTCAAGGATATCATTCCACCATAATCCTTTAAAATTTTACTTTTGATTTTAAAGCAAACTTGACATCTTCACCTAAGAATAGTGGTAAGCGTACGCTACACTCTTCTAATCGTCAGCATATCACATCATTATCTGAACCCCATTGAAATTCAATTTGTAAAACTTCACAGTACCACGTTTCTTTCAAACACTAGTAGACATAAACACTATACGATATAGCCTTCATCTCGAAACCACCTAAGACATGATCAACTTTGGAAATGGTTTGGATAACCACTTGCCACTAGCAAGACTTTCCTACAAAAATTATCACATCATTATAAAATATTTCACATCAACAATATCTTACACCTTTGATTAACAACAGGTATCCTAACAACAACAAAACTATTCCATTTAAGACACTATATAGACGAAAGTGTTAGTTAACCATTTGCTGGACTAAGGTATTCAGAGATAACCCACGAAACAACTAAGGAAACCATACAAATACAAATTAGGCTCCATGCACACACTATCACCAAAACTCCATGTTAGAAATTAAGGTTTTATTAATAGCCTCGATACAATAAGATATGATTCGTTTTAAGAATTGGGAAAAGCCAAACTTTAGGTATATTGGACTCAATAAGATTTTAACAAAACCCTTTAGGTTATCAATTTAAGCCACAATTTTCCTAGACAATTCAACATCGGATAACACACACTTGAATTCGGGACGGAATTCCCATTAAGGTGGAGAGCTGTAACAACCCGCATTTTGGATTACTTTTCATATTTTGAAAAGTTACTATTTACTTTACTATTCACTTTCCTATTCATCCCGTAAAATTTTTATCTCATATTCTCGTAAGATAAATAATTTTAGTAATGACCTGAGAGTTCGACAATCGTTAGATCATTTTCGCAAAAGTTATTAAGTAAACATCGATTTAAAGTTTCGTTTTGGACGGTCCACCGTTTAAACATCACGCGTATAACGAAAATCAACTCTGAAAATTTTCCTCGCATCAGATAAATTTTTAGATCACTCATGATTAATTTGAGAATTTTTAAGATTTATTATTTTTAATATTACCAAATAAGCCCAGCGCAGAACAAAACTAAACTTACGTTTTAAACAATTCTACTTACATCCGGACTTAACGATTCTCCTTGTGTTTCTAATATGTTTTGACACTTTTACATTTTGGAAAAGTCAAACATATTCCCTCCTCCTTTGACCATAAAGGAATTAACCTTGTCGTTTTACATTTTTGCTTAAATCGCGTAACTTTTAAACTTCACAAATAAGCATTAAGTTATTCCGCGTATGTGAAAACCACATTTTAATATCTCATATCACTTTTCGACTAATTTTAGTCTACTCTAAATAGATCCACGGTCGTTTCCACGAAATTTCGTTCTTTTCCGATAAACTGCAATTCGCGTTTTTACCGTATTTTCGACTTTAAGCGGTGTTTTGCACCCAATGAGACTTATCACCCATTTTATATTTTAGGTAGAGCATAATGATGAGTCTCATCATTCCTCCAAGTTTCGTATTTTTACGATACCGGTTTCGTTTTATGGCTTGGTTGGCATTTAGCGGAACCAAAAGTCACTCCGTAACCAAGATAATACCAAAACTAACCACCTAAGTCATCTTATCTTCACTTGGCCGACCTAAGGGGAGTCATCATTTTGGTGGCAAAATCCTAACCATGCTTCCTTTAGATCATTACAAGTGTCCTAACTTAACCATGGTTAATATTTAACCCAATATATGGTTAACCAAACTTACTCTCCTATAAATAGCAAGTGATATGCATCCTAAGAACCCTCATAATCTGTTTTGGGTCGTTCATATCACAAATCCACCATATCTTCCATCATTTGATCTATAAACTCTAAGTTTATGCAAGGAAGTTCCAAAAGATCAAGCTACTACATCAAATCTCTAGCAAGTTTAAGTGATCTTCTTGAGTTTAGATCCACTCAAGTCATAATACTTCATCACCAACTCTTCAAGATTGCAAGGGTGCCAAGGTGTGAAAGCTAGCTCAATCCAAAGTCCTAAGTGTTCATCAAAGTCCGATCCTTACTAGTTACTCCTTTCTTGTTGAAAGCCAAAAGTTGCAAGCAACTTATCACCACCATCATCTCATCTTTATTATTCATAATCTTAACTATTTCATGCTATATATATAGTTACTATGTTGATTCATGATGTACATATACTCAATCACTTGTTTTAATTCACATATTGTCATAAAAGTAACAAACTAGTAAACTAGTCATATTCTACACATGTGAGACCATTAAAAACAGTAACATAAGGACTTTCTAACTTACATAATATGGTAGAAAAGATAAAAAGGTAAACATAGCAATTTGAATCACCCGAAACGGACAAACGAGTCAAAAGTTATAAGCAAAAGAAGTTAGCGAAACCTAAACGCCGAAACTGCCAATAGCTTGATGTTTTGTGTTGCCGTTTTAAAATGGTATACGGTCCGAATCATTAAAAAATTAAAACACGAAAGTTGTCGGGACGACGTTTTCCTTCAATATTAAAGAAGCTCGGACCTTGAAACGCATAAATAGGCCAAAATATTTCAAAAGCGAAGCGCCATAAATATAGTCTCACAACTATACTTTTGTCATAACTACAAGCAAACCAGGAGGCCTAATGGCCATAAGACAAGACCACGGCTACGGCTAAGGTCAAGGTTGAGTCTGAAGACCATGGTAGTCAAGACCAAAGTCACGACAAGGCCATGGCTAAAGTCTCAATGCTTGTTTGCCCAAGACCGTTAACTATGGTAATCATATATATGAAACGACGAGAACTTGTAAAAACATGATAAACTTATTTATATAACAATCTTCTCTCAAAACATATGTTGTATCTACTAAGTGCTATAATAGTAGGGAGCTTCATGTGAGGGTTCATTTGAGTAAAGCGTGTCGGCGAGTTGTTGGATTTACGATTTAAAGTGTCCTAGCTCCTCGAGCGTTTCTTGCATGACCTCGAATTATGATGGCCCAAACGGTAGTACGATATCTATGAACTAAATACGTTTTCACAACTAGACCATTTCTATAAATGACATACACAAATACCATGTACTACATCATGATCAACATAGAGGCGTATATAGGATGGTTTATGTTTTCCTAAACATTATTCAAACCTAAGTCGCAACATTCTATTTTAGGTTGCTCGTAGAAGTTCTCATGGCATATCCATCATTCTCATTATACATTTGATATCATTTGCTCTAAGGTGAGTTCATAGCCCACTTTCTACTACTTAATTGTTTTACAAACCCTTGGGGAGATACATGCTTTATTTTAAACCGAACACATTGCTTTCAAACATTATACTTATCGATTGTTATTAGCACTAAGTTTCGCATTTGCCAAACTTAAGTCCCTTAATCATGAATCATTAATCACTATGTGAGAGTGGGCGCGAATATTGTGAATAGATCTATTGGGATTGAGCGAATCCCGTTTGTGTTAGCCCCATTAAAGGCAAACAAACGCACTATATTTGAGTAACATTGGTAAAATGGCAATTTTACACGATAGAGCCACCGACATTTTCTCCAATAAATTTTGGAACACGTTAACGCCTTGATTGCATGATGCTTAGTCTAATAATAACTGTTTTGGTTTTCAAACCATTGGTGTGAATTTATAACTCACACTACAAACATAATGTGTTCAACCATCAAACAAACTCTATGAATTCACTCAACCTTTGTGTTGTGAGTTTTAACATGTATTTCGGGTCCATAATGTCGGAAGGCGTACGGAAGAGCAAGGACTAGATCAAGAAGGCTATAAATTTTATTATCATTCGAAAACCAATTTAATGTATTTTGTAAACTTGGAACCATCGGGACCTCATTTTGTAAACTCGATATTTATACAAATCGAATGATAAATCTTTTGAAACGACTCCATTAAAGTCGTTTTCTATTGTTATGACTGTTGTGCCATGAAGTAACACCCAGTTTGAATTCCGTTGCGTATCACAAAATTAGGGGTGTTACAATAAACACCAATAAAATATATGAAATAGTAAAGTCTTAAATGGCATCATAAGATCAAAGCTAAATATCTCTAAGGTAAGTCCACTCGGCCTCATCCCAATAGCAAAACCCGGCTCAATGCTTAGATACATCGCGGAAGAAAAGAAATGCGGTGAGCTTCTAAAGCTCGGTGAGCAGATATAAAAGCAAAGCGAATCTGAAACGAAATCAAATACGGAATATAGTGAGCGAAGATAGCAAAATCATAATCATTTTCAAAGTATAAATCGAATTATCGAATAAGTTTTATAGTTAACTACCACGAGCCCGAAACAAATATCGGATCATAATCATATTCATATTCATATTCATATTCACACAAGGCAACATTTGTAGGGAGACCTACGAGTTATGA
Organism: Chrysanthemum lavandulifolium; assembly: GCA_022545495.1. Classification (NCBI taxonomy): domain Eukaryota; kingdom Viridiplantae; phylum Streptophyta; class Magnoliopsida; order Asterales; family Asteraceae; genus Chrysanthemum; species Chrysanthemum lavandulifolium. The sequence continues at coordinate 59,956,812 of CM040243.1, read as the reverse complement.
AGGGCGTGCATGCACGCGGCATCAATCATCGAGATAACAGATAACATATAACGAGATAACTATTAATGGATCTAGGATGCATCCATCGCCCGAGGCGAGATATTGGTCATATAACATAACTTGAGCTCATGCGAGATAACGAGATAAGGGACGTGGCGAGAACATCACTCTCGCCCAGAGTCGTATCGAGAGGTGCATCAACGACACGGACATGGAACCCCATGACTAGTGAAATATTTGGCTCGGGTGTCAAACTATCTTAGGTCAAATCGAGAATGTCATAACCGACACGGATCATATTTTATCGGAAGATTAATCATGTTTTCAAAATCAAAGTTTTCATATCATATAGTTAATCGGATGTTTCATAATTCGAAATCGAGTTCGGATAAGCAATGGCTCAAACAAAGCAGAATGGGGTTCATAGCAAAGGCTTAGGAAACCCTAATATAAAAGCTAACGAGAAGAAAAGAGATGAGTGTGTAAATACTCATCATTTTGTAGTTTCGTGAAAATAAAATTTTGCGCAAAAATCATCGTTGAAAACACTCGAAACACATCAAAATGATCAAAATATCACAAATCGTGTTTTATGTGTTTCAAATGCAAAATTATCAAAATCGGATGAAAACATATCAAATTTGCAAAATTGCGGTTTAGTCCCCAAGTTTCATAAATTGTCAAAAATAGTCCACGAGCCATAATTTCAAAGTAAAGTCACCAAAGGTCCTTTTAAAATCATAAGTTGTCAAATTTAGTCCTTTGGTGAAAAATATCAAAAGTTTGAGAAAATTACAAAATAGTCCTTCAAGTTTCAAAATTGGCGAAATGGCCCTGGAAAATTGCAAAATGGCAACATTGGTCCTTATACTTTGAGAGTGTCACTTTTGGTCCCTTGAATCAACTTTGATGAATTGGCGACTAGGTCCCTCAATTTTCGATTTTACACATTAAAGGTCCTATAGTTATTTACCCATTAAACCCATTTTGACCCTTTCACACCTTTGGACCCCTGTCAAAATGAATTGTGAACCCCCTTTATAATATCGGTCAAAACCAGTCAAACCACCAACCCATCACTCTTCCCGTTTTCCCTCCCATTGTCTGCTACCACCATATCCGACCACCATTTCTCCACCAACTCACCTCTATCACTCTTTTGTCCCCCCACTCTGCACCAAACTCCAAATACATTTAATGCTCCCCCCACCATATCAACCCCAATCTGGCAAAATACAAAAAGGCGCCAAAACCATTTTGAATGGTTGAGATTATTTTCAAGCCATCCAATGGCTAGGATTGATGGGAAAGAATCGGAGGTGAGAAAAGAGCATTGGGATATAAAGAGAGCATTTGGAAGCAAGTTGAAAGAGTCTTCTAGTTTTAATTTTAAAATCATGTCGTTTTATCTTAAATTTTGTAATTTAGCGTAAAACTTGTAGTCTTTTGTTATTTTGTATCAAGTTGAAGTTTTTAAGTGTATTGAAACTCAATTCAAGTACTAATTTCAGTTTGTTGTTACATCTCTCATTTATGTCCACTGTTGCAAATTTCCAAGTATAAATCTTGTTTACAAGCCTCAAACAGCTCATCTCTCAGTTCTTATAAGCTTATACAAGTTTATAATAGCTTTTTACAAGATTAAATTCTAGTTTTAAGTATATTTGGACATTGGTCAAAGAAAGTCAAACAGGGTCAAATTGGTGATGGAGATGGTCAAATGGTGAAGCAGCTATGGATATGGGTTGATATTAAGCTAGGTTAGGGGTTTGGTTAGGTTAGTGGTCCACTGTTTCAGTATTAGCTAACCATTGTGGTTTGGACCCTTTGTAAGTGAAATCTCAAGTTTTTTGCATTTTCGATATTATAGTCAAAATCGGTTTAAAATCTGTTCAAAAAGTGTAATTAGGTTAAGTGAATGTGATTTGATCATTGTTACAAGGTGCTTAAGTGTTTGTCTCATTTAAGTGTTAAAACACTTTTAAAGAGGTGTTTGGTTTAGCTTATTAATCTGCATAAATGAAAGGTGCGATGGTTAATGCATGTGGTGTTATATTTGTTTAGTTGTAATTAACTCATTCAAGTCCAAAAATTGCACTTGCAACTCTTAAAGTCAAAAACCGGTCTCACCGATTTAGCTTCGACTGTTGTGTTTTTAAAGATCAAAGCATTTGTTTTGTGTTCAAAATCTATAAACATAGCTTGTACTAGCCTCACTTCACTCATAAACATCATAATCAATCATAAAATTGGATCCAAACTTCACTTTAGTCAAAGTTCTATCATTTTCAAAAGTCAAAAATTTCAAAAAGTTGGATTTGAGCAAAACTTGCAGCTGATGCACAAGTTCCATTAAAGGTTTTCAAGGCCTGATTTTGGTTTACAAATAGTTTAATTGGTGATCTTTAAGACCTAGTACTGTTTTTGCCTTAAGCTTTTGGATAAGCTTGTGTACAAGCTCAAAGTAAGGGCCGTTGCCTGCTCCCTGTCTCGACATAAGTGAGATTTTCTCGATTGTGCGACAAGTGTCTGAGCTCATAAGAGCTCACCATGGCCTCATTTTTGGTTTAAGTACTCTCAACCAGGTCTTTTCAAGTCCTAATTGGTAGTTTTCGATGTAGTGCTTATTTGTAGCTTGTGCTTGTGCTTAAACACAGCACCTAGCAATGATTTTAGCTTATCATCATAACATCAAATCATGAAATATTGCTTATCATAGTTATAGCCTGTTGTTTTAAGTGCATTAGGGTATATTTAGCTTATTATAGCTTCATGTCGGTTTGGTAGCTTTTGGTGAGCTTTTGGCTTATCAAGTGCTTATTTCCATAAGCACTTCCATAGCAGTTGCATATTTCTCCACACAAGCACTTGTTTTTTTCAATTTTCATAGATTCTTAATATTATTTTAGAGTTTTCCTGAAATTTTCAGATTTTTCTCAGCTGTTTTACTATTTTTCTTGATTTTAATTAGTTTTTAGCACTTTTTAATTAGCATTTAATACAAAAAATTCCAGAAAAGGTTCAAAAAAATAAGTTTTCATTTTTCTTAGGCTTAGATAAATATAAAAAGTGAAAAAGTAATTTTCCATATTTTCATAGTTCATTTGGTAATTTTAGTGATTTAATTAGTTTTTAATAGTTTAAAATTCATAGAAAATAGAAAAATAGTCATAAAAATACAAAAATAGTTTTGAAAAGTCTATTTTGATATTTTAGACTTTTCAAAGTCTTAATCTTATTTTTCTAGCCTAATTTCCTATTTTCTTGTATTTTAGGTAATTAATTAATAGTTAAAAATAGTTTTAATTAGATAATTAGTCTTAAAAATAATTTTCTTTTTCTAAATATTTTCTTATATCATTAGGTTTGTAAAACATCATTTTCATATTTTTAGGGTTAATATTGATTTAGTTTCACTTTTTATTTTATGCGTTCGTAGATTTTAATTTAAACGTCGTTTTAGGTTTTAAACGTTCATCACTTTAAATATAGTGATAGCGTTTATTTAATAGGTTTTATCTTTTAATTTTCTTTAATTTGCATTTAAGCCGTCTTAATTTGTTGGCTTTTCTCGTAGTTATAATATCATTCGGATCCATTTTCATTCAAATTCCTCGATCACTAGGCGTTGATTGATCCATTGCATAGCTCATTTGGGACATAACGACCGGGAGACCCTATACTCCTCGGATCTTAATTGCATTAGTGTTTGAGCGGTTTTAGTCTTTTAGACTTGACTATTCAAAGACCAATCAAATTTTGGCGCATTGTTCTTGGTGTCTGTCTTGATTTATCTTCCGTGTAGCAGTTAGTTGTTTGAATCCTCACTCTTTGTTTATATCATCCATCTCTTTATATATATATATCCATATTTTCTTCTAAAAATCCAAAACCCAAAAACACAAAAACGTATAAAACACAAAAATATTTTCTTTTGTTTCTATATATGTATCAAAAATAAAAATACAAAAGAATCGTCGTTTTCTCTAATAATTAACAACTTAAAAGATTACCACGAAAACCAAGGCGGTGCACTACCTAGCTGGGGTGCGACCATAATAAGTTCCCGAACTAAAGATATAAAACTTGCCTTTGTGTCCTTGTGATTGGTGTACCTTTTTAAAAGCCATTCATCTTGGATTATTGGTTAAGTTCAACATTGTTTTGCCTCGATTTTGTGTTAATTGATTTTGTTGTGATATCGACGTTTGAACCGAGAAACCCATAAAGATTCTTCTCACCACCATTTTTACAAACGTCTTCATAATTCTCATTCTCATCGAAAAGATTTTCATAATTCCATTTCTCTCCTTAACTCGAGTTTCCTTAGAGTTAACTCTAGTGTATCTTTTCGCTCTTCTAGATCTGTGAGCCCATTTCGTGAGCTTGTCAAGATTCCAAGAAGGCGTGTTCGTGACTTCTGCTCCATCGATCGGATCGAGATCCGGACTGTTCACACTACTCCGCTATCATGGCGGATGAAATTCCTATGTGTGAGCTTCTCCGGGCACCCATCGGCGGGTATGGAGATGCTATCGTTATGCCGACCATCGTGGTGAAAATTTTGAACTCAAGACCGGGTTACTAAATCTTGTAACTTCAAATCAATTCTACGGTTTTGAGCGGGATGATCCTCATGCTCATATAAGATGGTTTAACAAGATTGCATCTACCATCAAGTATAAGAATGTCCCTTCGATCTTTGTTAAGCTTCTTACATTCCGTTTTCTCTTGAGGGCAAGCCGGTTGGCTTGAAAAACAACCCCTAAATCAATAGAGACATGGGAAGATCGGTGAAGAAATTTGTGAATGAATTCTATCCACCTTCCAAGACCACGAGTCTTAAAATGAAATCATCAAGTTCACTCGAAGTTTGATGAATCCTTGATGAATCGTGGGATCGTTTCAAGGAATTGCTTCGCAAATGTCCTCACCACGGTTTCTCCGAGTTGATGCAACTCGATACTTTCTACAATGGAGTGAGTCAATCGATCAAGATTCTCTCAATTCCTCCGCGGGAGGAAATTTCCTAAGCAAAGCTGTCAAAGAAGCTTTAGCGATAATCGAAAACAAGTCTAAAGTCCGCCTTGCAAGCAAGCGGTTGTTTCCCAAGTCGGTGTTGGTCCTTCTTCTTCTTCATCGCCCGTGAGTCGGTCTAGCACCGATGCTAAGATTGATAAACTCACGGAAGCTATTCAAGCTTTGGTTCTCTCCATCGGAAGAAAGTCTCTTTCCACAAACTTCACCTCCTGCTGAAGTTAAGAAAGTGGAAGTCGTGTTACCCGTGGTGGCCCCATGCTTACTATAACTGTATGGCCACCGATGGTAACCCTTTGAAGCCAATCTTGTGGGCGGGATGTCTAATCAAGGAGGCAATCAATATCGTGCTCCTATGAGACCCGAACCACCGTCTAACCACTACTCGGACCTCCGGTTTCAATCAAAATCAAAACCGTAATCGAATCAAAATAGACCAAACCAAGGTTTTCAAAACCAAGGTCATTTCAATCAAAACAACGGTTTTCAAAATCGTAATCAAAATTTCCAACATCAAGGAAATTACAATAGAAACCAGTCGGAAATTTCAACCAAGGGTATTTTCATGGCAATAATCAAGGAATTTTCAAAATCAAGGCCCTAATCCTAACAATAGAGGCGAATTTTCTGTGCAAACTCAAGCTATTGTTCCAACGGCCCATCATCGATGAGTTGTTGAAACAATTCATGAAATCCCAAGAGGAAATGAATCGGTTGTTGGTCGCCCAAATTTCGACATCAAGAAGTCTTTAAATGATCGACCCTCGGGCTCGGTACTCTACCTAGCAACACGATCGCTAATCCGAGGCGATGCAAAGCGATCACAACCAAGTGGTGCTTCATATCTTTGGACCCACTATTCCTACTACCTCTTCTTCTTCTTCTCTCCCAAAGGTAGTGGAAAGTGAACCTCCGACACACAATGGACCTATGACTCCAATGCCTCCTCCTCCGTGGCATTTAGTCAAGTTACCAAGGAAACAACGGACAAGGTGCATTATTCAAGCCCACGAGGTATCACACACGTCCCACCTTCGGTAGTCCAACCTCAAGTGGTCCGAAACCCAAGTCGAATCAAGGAGTTGTTTTGAACCTCCTGTAGCTCTGTTGAGAATCAATCCAAAACTTCTATTCCTTATCCTCACGGTTACATGAGCAAAAGCTCATGAGAAAGCTAGTCATCGATGGAAAAATTCTTTCATTTTCCAAGAACTTCACTTTGACATAAGCTTCGCGGATGCCATCATGTTAATGCCAAAGTTTGCATCTACTCGAAACATATCTTTGAGCAACAAAGAAAAGCTATTTGAAATGGCTAAGACTCCTTTGAATGAGAATTGCTCGGTGTCTTGTTAAAAAGCTTCCCGAAGCTTGGAGATCCCGGAAAATTTCTTCTTCCTTGTGTTTTCTGGGATGATTGAATGCTTTGCCCTTGCCGATCTTGGTGCAAGCATCAATCGATGCCGTATTCGATGTGGAAGAACTTTCTCTTCCGAACTTATTCCTACCGCATGACTCTTGAGCTTGCGGATCGTTCTATATCTCGTCCTCTTGGCATTGCCGAGGATGTATTCGTGAAAGTAGGAAAGTTCCATTTCCCACCGACTTTGTGGTCGTTGATTTCGATCTTGATCCTCGGGTTCCTCTCATTGTTGGGCGAGGATTCTTGAGGACGGGCCGTGCTCTTATCGATGTATTTGAGCAAGAGATCACTCTCCGTGTGGGTAATGAAGTCATACCTTTAACCTCGATCAAACTTGAGGTACTCCTCAAATTATGACCTTGAATCAATTAATCGAGTCGATTTAATTGACATTGCTTGAGGAGTACTCTCAAGAGTTTCTTGGTTATCTTCATAATTACGTGAGTGGGAATTCCAATTCCACCACATCTTCTCAACCTATCATTGCCGACTCTTCCCCTCTCTCACTCCGTTTGAGGAGGTGACTTCCTTTGGAAGAGATCGATGAATTTCTTTCTCTTGATGAATCAATTCCGCTGGAATTGATGGTGTTTATGATTCGGAGGGGATATTCTCTATCTTGAGCAATTGCTTAATGAAGATCCATTACCTTCACTCCTCCGAAAGAAATCACGATTGAGGAAATCAAATCGGTGCAATCATCTCTGAAGAATTTCCGAGGTTGAACTTAAGGACCTACCTCCTCATCTCGAGTATGCATTCTTGGAGGGTGATGATAAATTACCCGTCATTATTGCTAAAGACTTGGTGAGGAGGAGAAAACTCTCTCATAAAGGTCTTGAAGTCACACAAGCAAGCAATTGCTTGGAAACTCTCCGATATTAAGGGTATCAACCACGAGTTTTGTACTCACAAAATCTTAATGGAGGATGACTTCAAACCGGCGGTCAAAAGTCGAGAGAAGGGTGAATCCTAAGATTCACGAGGTTATCAAACAAGAGGTTCTCAAACTTCTTGATGCGGTTTGATTTACCCGATCTCGATAGTCCTTGGGTTAGCCCAATTCATTGCGTTCCAAAAAGGGTGGCATTCTTGTTGTCACGAATGAAGAAAGCGAGTTGATTCCAACTCGATTGGTTACGGGATGGCGTGTGTGTATTGACTATCGAAAGTTAAGCGAAGCCACCGTAAAGACCATTTTCCTCTACCCTTCATGGACCGGATGCTTGAGAGATTAGCGAGGAGCAGTACTATTGTTTCCTTGATGGTTTCTCGGGTTACTTCAGATCCCCATTGATCCGCCGGATCAAGAAAACCACATTCACCGCCCATACGGGACGTTTGCCTATAGACGTATGCCTTTTGGCTTATGCAATGCTCCTGGCACGTTCCAACGTTGTATGATGGCCATTTTCCACGACATGATCGGGGAAACTATGGAGGTGTTTATGGATGACTTCTCGGTCATTGGGGACTCATTTCATACATGTCTCTCCCACTTAGACAAAATGCTTAAAAGGTGTGAAGACACCAATCTATGTCTAAACTGGGAGAAGAGCCACTTTATGGTCAAAGAGGGCATAGTCCTCGGCCATAAGATTTCTAAGAATGGGATCGAGGTTGATAGAGCAAAAGTTGATGTCATTGCTAAACTACCTCATCCTACTACTGTCAAAGGTGTTAGGAGTTTTCTAGGTCATGCCGGGTTTTATCGTAGATTCATTCAAGATTTCTCTAAAATCGCCCGGCCTATGACCCATCTTCTTGAAAAGATGCTCCTTTTATCTTCTCTCCGAGTGCATCGAAGCTTTTGAAACACTTAAGAAAAACTACGGAAGCACCCATTCTAGTTGCCCCGGTGGGATTTACCCTTCGAGCTCATGTGCGATGCAAGTGATTTTGCAATCGGTGCGGTCTTGGGGCAACATAAAACCAAACATTTCGGCCAATCCACTCACGCGAGCAAAACTATGGTGAAGCTCGGACCCATTACACCACTACGGAAAAAGAATTATTAGGCATGGTGTATGCGTTTGAGAAGTTTCGCCATATCTTATCTTGACCAAATGCGTGGTGTATACGGATCACTCGGCACTCAAATATCTCTTTGCAAAACAAGATGCAAAGCCGAGATTGCTCCGTTGGGTTCTCCTCCTACAAGAATTTGATATCATTATTCGTGATAAAAAGGAGGCGAGAACACAGGCTGCGATCATCTCTCGATTAGAGAACCCTCACCAAAATGTGTTCGAGAAAAGGAAATTAATGAAACGTTTCCTCTCGAAACACTCAATATGGTTTCTTTTCGTGGAGATTCTTCTACCCCATGGTTTGCCGACTTTGCAAATTACCATGCGGGTAACTTTGTGGTGAAAGGGATGTCGTCCCAACAAAAATAAATTCTTTAAAGATGTGAAACATTATTTCGGGACGACCCTACTTGTTTAAGATTTGTGCGGATCAAGTCATCCGGCGATGTGTGTATGGTCGGGAAGCCATTGACATTCTCAAGGCTTGCCATTACGGACCTCTTGGGGACATCATAGCCCCAACTACACCGCCAAGAAGGTGTTTGATTCGGGATTCTATTGGCCCACAATCTATAAGGATGCCCATGAATTCGTCAAAACACGTGACGCTTGTCAGCGTCACGGAATATCTCATAAAGGAATGAAATGCCGCAAGCGCCATTCAAGTGTGTGAGATTTTTGACATCCGGGGCATTGACTTTATGGGGCCATTTCCTTCTTCTCACGGAAATAAGTACATACTCGTGGCCGTTGACTACTTGTCAAAATGGGTTGAAGCTAAAGCTTTACCCACCAACGATGCCCGAGTTGTGGTGAAATTCTTGAAATCCTTATTTGCTAGGTTTGGAACTCCACGAGCCATCATCGGTGATCGTGGTGCGCATTTATGCAATGACCAATTTGCAAGAGTCATGCAAAAGTATGGTGTAACTCACCGTACCTCTCTGCGTACCACCCACAAACAAGTGGGCAAGTGGAAGTTTCTAACCGGGGATTAAAGAATCTTGGAGAGGACGGTTGGTGAAAACCGTGCCTCTTGGTCGGATAAGCTAGATGGCGCACTGGGCCTTCCGTACGACTTACAAAACACCCATCGGTGCACTCCATACAAGCTGGTGTGCGGAAGGCGTGTCATCTACCGGTTGAGCTCGAGCACAAGGCATCTTGGGCCTTGAAGCATGCTAACTTTGATATTCGAGACGGCGGGTGATCATCGGAAAGTTCAAATGAATGAATTAAATGAACTCCGTGATCAAGCTTACGAGAACTCTTTGATCTATAAACAAAAGACAAAGAAGATTCATGACTCAAAATCAAGAACCGCGTTTTCAACGTTGGTGATCGAGTCCTTCTTTTCAATTCAAGATTGAAGATTTTCTCGGAAAGCTCAAGTCCGTTAGTGCGGTCCATTACTATCGCTAAGGTTTATCCTTATGGTACCATTGAGTTATCTCAACCCGATGGTCCTAATTTCAAAGTGAATGGTCATCGGTGAAGCATTACTTTGGAGAGGACATTCCATCCATGGTTGTCCGGACTTACAAACTTTCCCCATGAACCAATGAATGCGGGGATCGAGTCAAGCTAGCGACTCGGTAATCAAAAACGATGCATGCCATATGGGTTCTCACCATATTTACATCTTCTAACCTCTTTCTACCACCCTAGTGTGGGGGTTGCCAATGTTTCAAAAAAAAAAAAAAAAAAAAAAAAAAAAAAATCTTCTTTCTAAATAATGGCCGTAGTATTTCCCTTTTACGTTCTTTGTTTCGGCATAACCGCGGTACTTTGAATATTGAGGGCAATATTCATTTCTAAGTGTGGGGGATTCTCACGAATTTTATCATGTAATTATACCGCTAATCCCCGTTTTGGCCAAAATTTTTTTGGAGTAAGTGTTCTACACTTTCTCATCAGTTATCGATCCGCCATGTACGTAAGACAAAAGGATTAGCTAATCCAGAGCAAGCGGCTCTTGGTAAAGATTTCTCAAATCCGTTTATATGGCTTGCAATTTGCCCAAAATTGTATGGTTCTCACTCCCATATCCTAAAAAGTGAAGAGTTGGCTAGCCCGCAAGATTATGGCTTGTGGTAAAGGCGATGGAAAAACCATAATTGGTAATCGACTCACCAAAGATAATTTGATAATTTATCTAAGAGTTGGCTAGTCCGAAAGTGCGGCACGGTAAAGACAAAATCAAATCCGTTGAAAGTCGGTGGTTTGCTCAAAATCACATGGTTATCGGTGTACCATGGTTCTTACTTGAATGAAACATTTGGCTACTCGAGTAATGGCTTTTGGTAAAGAGTTTAAAATCCATTATGTTTTCTCAAATCATTGCTAGGGACTAGCAATATCTCGATGTGGGGGATTGATGAGTGTGTAAATACTCATCATTTTATACCAAATAAGCTGCAAAATCATCTGAAAACACTCGAAACACATCAAAATGATCAAAATATCACAAATCGGTGTTTTATGTGTTTCAAATGCAAAATTATCAAAATCGGATGAAAAACATATCAAATTTGCAAAATTGCGCTTTAGTCCCCAAGTTTCATAAATTGTCAAAAATAGTCCACGAGCCATAATTTCAAAAGTAAAATCACCAAAGGTCCTTTTAAAATCATAAGTTGTCAAATTTAGTCCTTTGGTGAAAAATATCAAAAGTTTGAGAAAATTACAAAATAGTCCTTCAAGTTTCAAAATTGGCGAAATGGCCCTGAAAATTGCAAAATGGCAACATTGGTCCTTATACTTTGAAGAGTGTCACTTTTGGTCCCTTGAATCAACTTTTATGAATTGGCGACTATGGTCCCTCATTTTCGATTTTACACTAAAGTCCCTATAGTTATTAAACCATTAAACCCATTTTGGACCCTTTCACACCTTTGGACCCCTGTCAAATCAATTGTGAACCCCCTTTATAATATCGGTCAAAACCAGTCAAACCCACCAACCCATCACTCTTCCCGTTTTCCCTCCCATTGTCTCGCTACCACCATATCCACCACCATTTCTCCACCAACTCACCCTATCACTCACCATGTCCCCCCACCTCCACAAACTCCAAAAGCATTAAATGCTCCCCATTTCACTCATATCAACCCCAATCAAATAAAGACAAAAGGCGCCAAAATCATTTTGAATGGTTGAGATTATTTTCAAGCCATCCAATGGCTAGGATTGTTGGGAAATGTTCGAGAGTGAGAGAAAGAGCATTGGGATATAAAGAGAGGCATTTGGAAGCAAGTTGAAAGAGTCTTCTAGTTTTTAATTTTAAAATCATGTCGTTTTTATCTTAAATTTTGTAATTTAGCGAAAAACTTGTAGTCTTTTGTTATTTTGTATCAAGTTGAAGTTTTAAGTGTATTGAAACTCAATTCAAGTACTAATTTCGGTTTGTTGTTACATCTCTCATTTATGTCCTTTGTTGCAAATTTCAAGTATAAATCTTGTTTACAAGCCTCAAACAGCTCATCTCTCAGTTCTTATAAGCTTATACAAGTTTATAATAGCTTTTTACAAGATTAAATTCTAGTTTTAAGTATATTTGGACATTGGTCAAAGAAAGTCAAACAGGGTCAAATTGGTGATGGAGATGGTCAAATGGTGAAGCAGCTATGGATATGGGTTGATATTAAGCTAGGTTAGGGGTTTGGTTAGGTTAGTGGTCCACTGTTTCAGTATTAGCTAACCATTGTGGTTTGGACCCTTTGTAAGTGAAATCTCAAGTTCTTTGCATTTTCTGATATTATAGTCAAAACTGGTTAAAATCTGTTCAAAAAGCTGTAATTAGGTTAAGTGAATGTGATTTGATCATTGTTACAAGGCTGCAAAGTGTTTGTCTCATTTAAGTGTTAAAACACTTTTTAAAGAGGTGTTTGGTTTAGCTTATTAATCTGCATAAATGAAAGGTGCAGTGGTTAATGCATGTGGTGTTATATTTGTTTAGTTGTAATTAACTCATTCAAGTCCAAAAAATTGCACTTGCAACTCTTAAAGTCAAAAAACCAGTCTCACTGATTTAACTGCTGACCTGTTGTGTTTTTAAAGATCAAAGCATTTGTTTTGTGTTCAAAATCTATAAACATAGCTTGTACTAGCCTCACTTCACTCATAAACATCATAATCAATCATAAAATTGGATCCAAACTTCACTTTAGTCAAAGTTCTATCATTTTCAAAAGTCAAAAATTTCAAAAAGTTGGATTTGAGCAAAACTTGCAGCTGATGCACAGGTTCCATTAAAGGTTTTCAAGGCCTGATTTTTGGTTTACAAATAGTTTAATTGGTGATCTTTAAGACCTAGTACCTGTTTTTGCCTTAAGCTTTCTGGATAAGCTTGTGTACAAGCTCAAAGTAAGGGCCAGTTGCCCTGCTCCCCTGTCTCAGCATAAGCTGAGATTTTCTCAGTTTGTGCAGCAAGTGTACAGAGCTCATAAGAGCTCACCATGGCCTCATTTTTGGTTTAAGTACTCTCAACCGGGTCTTTTCAAGTCCTAATTGGTAGTTTTCGATGTAGTGCTTATTTGTAGCTTGTGCTTGTGCTTAAACACAGCACCCTAACAACCGATTTTAGCTTATCATCATAACATCAAATCTGTGAAATATTGCTTATCAGTAGTTATAGCCTGTTGTTTTAAGTGCATTAGGGTATATTTAGCTTATTATAGCTTCATGTCGGTTTGGTAGCTTTTGGTGAGCTTTTGGCTTATCAGTGCTTATTTCCATAAGCACTTCCATAGCGATTGCATATTTCTCCACACAAGTGCTTGTTTTCTAATTTTCATAGCTTCTTAATATTATTTTAGACTTTTCCTGAAATTTTCAGATTTTTCTCAGTTGTTTACTATTTTTCTTGATTTTAATTAGTTTTAGCACTTTTAATTAGCATTTAATACAAAAATTCGAAAAGGTTCAAAAAATAAGTTTTCATTTTTCTTAGGCTTAGATAAATATAAAAAGTGAAAAAGTAATTTTCCATATTTTTCATAGTTCATTTGGTAATTTTAGTGATTTAATTAGTTTTTAATAGTTTAAAATTCATAGAAAATAGAAAAATAGTCATAAAAATACAAAAATAGTTTTGAAAAGTCTATTTTGATATTTTAGACTTTTCAAAGTCTTAATCTTATTTTCTAGCCTAATTTCCTATTTTCTTGTATTTTAGGTAATTAATTAATAGTTAAAAATAGTTTTAATTAGATAATTAGTCTTAAAAATAATTTTCTTTTTCTAAATATTTTCTTATATCATTAGGTTTGTAAAATATCATTTTCATATTTTTAGGGTTAATATTGATTTAGTTTCACTTTTTATTTTGTGCGTTACGTAGATTTTAATTTAAGCGTCGTTTTAGGTTTTAAACGTTCATCACTTTAAATATAGTGATAGCGTTTATTTAATAGGTTTTATCTTTTAATTTTCTTTAATTTGCATTTAAGCCGTTGGCTTAATTTGTTGGCTTTTCTTGCGTAGTTATAATATCATTTTTAGACTTGACTATTCGATCCATTTTCTTGATTCAAATTCCTCGATCACTAGGCGTTGATTGATCCATTGCATAGCTCATTTGGGACATAACGACCGGGAGACCCCTATACTCCTCTTCTCACACGATCTTAATTGCATTAGTGTTTGAGCGTGTTTTAGTCTTTTAGACTTGTGTAAACTCTAAATAAACTACAATTAAGCCTAAGAAACAATAAAGCGCTAAACTACATCCTAGGGTGCTAAAATGCAAAAGCATAAAAAATGGGGAACGACCGAGCCTCGAAAGTGAAAAATATGCAATTTAAGTCCTCTGAGTGCAAATCTAATTTTCCTACATTCTACATGACTAAAAATAATTTTAGAAAAAAAAGCGGGATTTTTAGAGCTTTTATTTTATTTTCTCACAATTAAAAACTATTTTAAACTAATTAATTAATTAAAAATACTAAAATAATTTAGAAAATCACTAAAAGTACTTTGAATTCTCTGGATCCTAAGAAAAATAAAAAGTGGTCATTGCTTATTGAAATAAGCGACTAAAAATATGAATAAGCTAAAAGTATTTAAGCGAGAAAGACTTTACATATTAAACATTGCAAAGAATAACCAATAGAGACCCAGGCGAGTTGGCTAAGGTGTTGGGTGATGTGGTGGTGGGAGGCAAGAGGTTACGTGTTCGAATCCACCCTTTTGCTTTTTGCGATATTTTTTTTCAAGCTCTTCTTTTGGAGATCAAAGATGTACTCAAAATGAATGTTTTTGTGAAAACTTTTCTTGAGAAACCCAACTAATAATTTGTTGGAACAACTTTATGTCCTTGAGTTGGACGATCCCAACCAACAAACCCTTAGGTACTTATAGCACAAAATTAAACCAAGGAAAAGTAGTTAACAAGCAATACTAGAGGCATTTAAGCAACATTAATCAAAATAAGCAAAAAGTAAATGAAATAAGCTAAATAAATAATGGGATAAGCGGGTTGGGAACAATGGGAATCCTAAACTAACAAAAATAGGAAATAAGCAAATAAAAACATAAGTAAACCATGAGAAGCTAAGAACGATTAAAGCTAGTCTAATGGACTAATAAGCACCTAATGAGCAACGATTAAACTACTCTAATCTAAATACACTAATGAGCATGAATAAGATCTAAATAAGCACAAAGGAAACCCGAATAATCACTAAAATAAAAATCATCTGGCGATCCGGTATGCGGTCGACCCGAAACAGGTTGGGGAACTTTGAAGCTTATTTGGAATAAGCAGTGAGAACCAACCATCGAGCTTCTTGGAACATGAAGTCTACCCACCAAACTCACTTTTCCCCAAATCGGCCTAAATAAGCTGTTTACGACATAAATAGTGAGAAAAATGGTGCGAGGGCTGCTAATGCGGCAAGAGCGAAACAGATTTAAAACAAATAAAGCACCGACAAAGCTGGCTTGACGGTTAGAAAATGATTAAAACATTTGTTGAACAAACCAACTTACAACTAAATAAGACTATTTCAATACCCAAAATGGGTCAAAAGGTGAGCTTGACCCAAGAAACATGCAAATCCAAACACTCTTTAGGCAGGATACTAGAAACAGGTTTTTAAAAAAAATGAGATTTAAGCAAACTTGATTTGAATCAATACTACTACTCTTTAAAATAACTTCAACAAACTTTCAACAAAACTCAAGATTCAGTGAACAACATAAAAACTAAAGCTGCAACAATTGAAATTTAAAAGAGACTGAAAATGTATTAACTTGACATTAAAAGATACATGGAATTTAAAAATGACAATTAAATTAAAACTGAGCTAGAAAAAAAATTCTAGACTAGTTTTACAAAAGCTCTAGAAGCCTATTTATACAATTGAATAAAAAAAAAACTTCTGGTCTTGGCTCTTCTGTCCTTCTTGCAGTGTGTTTCTTTTCTGAGTGTAAACAAAGGAAATTGAGCACTTGTGTTTTCTTTGATCTAATCCAAGCCATCAATTTGTTAGGTATCAATTTAAGCTGATCTGAGCCGTCTGTAGAAGCCTTTTTGACATGGATTGCTTTGAGGTGGAGTGGGAAGAGGAGGAAAGATTAGTAGTGGGTTTGGGGCTGGGGTGACATGTAATAGCTTGAGGTGAGGTTGAGTGTTCTTGGGATGGGTTTTCCGGGTAAAAGGGTTGTGGTGTTTCGGGTTAGAGAAAGCGAAGGAGGAGGAAAGGTGGGAAAAGGTAAACGTTTTTTTTATTGTTTACGGTTGTGGTGGGTCAAAAGAAGGGTAAAGGGTTTGGGGTTAAAATGGAAATGTTTTGGATTTTTGGGTTAAAAGGGTAGATTGGTCATTTTGGGTTTCGGAGAGGTAATTTGGTAATTTTGTGTTTGGGGAAGGTTTAAGACGGTTTCCCAAACCCACTCCAAAAATGTCCGGGTCCTTAATTGATCAACGATCGTGAAAATCACATCCGACCGAACTCAACACTTTTCTAATTTCGGCTCATTTTGCTCGTTTTAGCTCTGTTTTCAATCCTTTTGTATCTGCAACAAATAAAAATACAATCCAAGCATATTTTACGTATTTTGAAGTATTTACGAGTGTTTTAAATGTTTTTGCGGTTTAAATGGGAATAAAATGATGAGTATTTAGACACTCATCAATCCCCACACTAAACTATTGCTAGTCCTAGCAATCTTTTGAAACTTTAATGGATTTAAGTCTCTTTACCAAAAGCCATTACTCGAGTACCCAATTGTTTCGGTTCAAGTAAGAACCTTGGTACAATGATAACCAAATGATTTTGAGCAAACCACCACTTTCAGCGGTTTTGAGTTGGCTAGTCGAGTGTTTGCTTCGGACTAGCCAACTCTTAGATAAAATATCTTTGGTGAGTCGATTACCAATTATGGTTTTCAACCGCCTTTACCACAAGCCATAAACTTGCGGGCTAGCCAACTCTTCACTAATTAAAGATATGGTGAGTTGAACACCATACAATTTTGGGCAAATTGCAAGCCATCAACGGTTTGAGATATCTTTACCAAGAGCCGTTTGCTCTGGATTAGCCAATCCTTTTGTTTATTAGACATGGCGGATGATAATCAGTAAGTTGAGTAAGTGCAAAACACTTACTCCAAAAAAAATTTGGCTAAAATTGGGGAATAAGATGGTAATACATATGATAAAATTCGTGAAATTCCCCACACTAGAAATGAATATTGCCCTCAATATTCAAAGTACCATTGTTATGCGGAAACCGAGAACGTAAAAGGAAAATACTACGGCCATTATTTGAAATTTTTTTTTTTTTTTTTTTTTTTTTTTTTGAAAACTTATATACAACAATGAGGCAACTCCCACACTAGGGTGGTAGAAAGTAGAAAGAAGTCGAAATATGGGTAAAACCCATATGGTGTGCTCTTGTTTTTGATTCTCGAGTCGCTAGCTTGACTCGACCCAGATTAATTGGTCCATGGGGAGCAAGAGGAAGAGTAAATCTCCATCGGACTTTCATTCAAATAGTTCGGATAAACATTGAATGTCTGAAAGTTCCACTCCGATGAGATACATCCACTCAAAAGAATGATACATGAAGATTCCGGGTCGAAAATGGTATCTTCACTCGAAGGGAGTTAAGATATGGAGAAGTAACCGGTGAGAAAGCAAAGTGTCAATTACTTGACAACGGGTGGGATGGGTGGGCAAAAGATTAGATTGAGGAACATTAACGGAATGTTCGAAATCTTATCCACACCTTCGAAGTCACAACATCCGTGTTGGACTTAAGAAATATCCGAGAGTGAACTCCTTGAAAGGTAAGATACGGGTTTGAACACTTTGTCCTCGGAGAGAATGAGGCATAAGTATCAACCACGGTAAAATCCTCGAGGGTAGATGAGTTACTCATGGATGAAAGAGAGTGCGAACATTTTGCTCAAAAGCACGTCCTCAATTCCCGGCGGATGAGGATCGATGTGGCGAGTTCACCGCGAACTCCTCATGAAAAACCTACTCCTTCGGAAGGAGGAAGCAATTCAAATGTGAGCGACTCATACTCGGGAAGAGAAAGATGAAAAGTGGGATTGCCACTATTCTCTTTTCGATATGATCGTCATCAAAGGGAATACTTCATATTCGGAAAAGAATCATTGGAAAAAGCCTCAAGCTCGAGAAAATGGTTCGGGCTTTTCCAAGATAAGTCACTATCCTCATTGGGGATAGGAGCTAAAGCTGGTTTAGCACAAAATGATTCGATCTTAGAAACGAGGAGATTTACATTGAACAATTTTTCACGAAGTATCTCGTCCTCAATTTCCAGATCATCAGAATCTCTTTCTAAGCTAACTAGTTCAGAAGGTAACTCCTCGACATAATCGATGTCTTCATAAGATAAAGAATCGTCAAACGAAGTACAATCTTTGTCAGAATCGGAGAACATCTCGACATGATCGTTTGGGATGTCAAGAGGAGGAGAAGAATCATCATCAAGAGGCTCATCAAACATATTACCAGAGATAACCTCGGACTCACTTGGGGTTGGGACAAGGTTCTCAACACAAGACGGTTCCATTTCCAGAATAGTGCTAAGATGCTCGTCCCCTATTAAAAGGTTATCCGAAGGTTCTATGGTAGATAGGCAAGATAAGGGTGGAGAGTGGACATGTGCGATACTTTGTGGGCTTGAGGTATGCACCTTGTCCTTTGTCATCTCCCAATCTTCCTCATCCTCATCATCGAGGCAGCAAGCCTCGTTAAATAGGAAGCGCTTGTTGAGCGACTTCGTTAAATAGGAGAAGCTTTTGAGCTACTCGCTCATCGGCTAGAAATCTTTCGTTCTGAAGCGACTTGTTCCTCGGAAAGTTCCTCAAGAATTATCGAGGAAATTGTTCAATAATGAGGAAGTTGTGGGGTTGGATGTGGTCAAATCCGGAAGTGTTATAACAAGGATCAAGTCCATAGTAATTTTGATTCCACGATTGACATTGATAATCATCATGAAGACCCCACACTTAGCACAATGAAGGTATTGAGGAGAAACTTTGAAACGATGAATCAACGAAATGATGATAGTACGGTTGTGGTTCGTATGCATTACGTGGAGGGTAGTTGAAATTGTTTTGAGGATAATCGAAAGAGTTCGGGTTAGAATCATAAGCGAGCAATTCTCGGCGCAAATCGAACAACATCCATCAATAAGATAGTTTCCACACCACTCGCACATACATTTGCAACAACGGAAACCTTTCGGTAACATGTCTCCACAACCGTAGCAATACTCTTGATCGAGCGAAAGTATCTCGGCACGGGAGTAGGAATCGAGGCTCAACAACATCACAAATGGTAAGTAAAGCGGTATTTCCGAAATTGAATCTTGGCGAAGTTCATTCAAGCAATTTTGAAGTATGTTCATGATTTAAATGCGAAATAGGTTTTGAAGATTCGGAGGTGGGACAAGTGGTGTGCTCTCGAGCTAGCAATTTCCACCACTTAGTTTTGGTCTCGGTTCTCGCTCTTTTCTCTTAACCTTAACCGTAAATCGCGAAGATTTTGATCAATTCTAGACGGTTTGGGTTCGAAACAATAGAACAAATCTCGGGTTGTGGCGGGTGGTCGGAAAAACTTGGAGAATCATCGAGAGAGTTTTATCGGATAATTCGCACCAATAGCAATATTTGCTTGCACCAACCCTACCACACCGCCTACATAAACAATCGTGATTACGACAATAAAGTCGATCCTCTTCCATACGGCTTTTGCAATGGAAACAACGGCGATAATCGATCGTCGCCATGAGAATTAAACATGTAGGGTTAAAGAAATAGAATTAAGTGATCGAGAGGATAACGAAGAATAGAATCAAACGGTGAAAGAGGGTAAAAGAAATAGAATCAATGAATAAGAGGAATGAGAAGAATATTTTTGGTTTTTTCGAAAACGAGTGCACATGCACTTTTAAAAACAACACTTACAATTAAAACAAGACCGAGGCAAAACACAGTGAACTTAAACCAATAATCACAAGCGTATTTACGCAAGTGACACAAAGGCAAGTTTTGAATCTTTTGTTCGGGAACTTATAATGATAACACTCAAGTTGAGAAGTGTTATATTGATTGTGTGTTCTATTTATTTAAAACAACAAGCAAAATGTTTTTGTATTTTTTATCTTTTACATATATACAAAGAAAAGAAAAATATTTTTGTATTTTTTGTATTTTTATAAAAGCAATAACTTCACGAGGAAGGTTCTTCAAGTCACTAATCGCCAAAACTTCACGATATTGTCGCAACACACCTCCCCGGCAGCGGCGCCAAATTTTGATTCGTTGTTTGTGAGTGGTGAAAATAAACACAATATCAATTTATCAAATTAATCGTGAAATTCGACAAATCAACCTTTTAAGAAAAGGGTTAACGTGCCAAAACTCACGGATGTGAATAAAGTGATACCGGGAAAGTGATTTCCCCGGGTCGTGTCCCAACGAGGTGTGAAATTGACGGTGTCGTTGAGTTTCGTGATTAGGACTTGAATTGGGTAGACGAAATTTTGGGTTTTGGATTACGTATTCTACAAAATAAAGAACAAGAATGAAAATGAAGTACGTAAAACAAAGTAAACTCTAAATAAACTACAAGCCTAAGAAACAATAAAACGACGCTAAACTACATCCTAGGGTGCTAAAATGCAAAAACGCAAAAAATGGGGAACGCACCGAGCCTCGAAAGTGAAAAATATGCAATTTAAGTCCTACAAGTGCAAATCTAATTTTCCTACATTCTACATGACTAAAAATAATTTTAGAAAAAAAAACCGGGATTTTTTCGACTTTTATTTTATTTTCTACGAATTAAAAACTATTTTAAACTAATTAATTAATTAAAAATACTAAAATAATTTAGAAAAATCACTAAAAGTACTTTGAATTCTACGGATCCTAAGAAAAATAAAAAAGTGGTGCGACTGCTTATTGAAATAAGCAGCTAAAAATATGAATAAGCTAAAAGTATTTAAACTGAGAAAGACTTTACATATTAAACATTGCAAAGAATAACCAATAGAGACCCAAGGGCGAGTTGGCTAAGGTGTTGGGTGATGTGGTCGTGGGAGGCAAGAGGTTCTGTGTTCGAATCCACCCTTTTGCTTTTTGGCAGATATTTTTTTTTTCAAGCTCTTCTTTTTGGAGATCAAAGATGTACTCAAAATGAATGTTTTTTGTGAAAACTTTTCTTGAGAAACCCAACTAATAAGCTGTTGGAACAGCTTTATGTCCACTGAGTTGGACAGTCCCAACCAAACAGCCCTTAGGTACTTATAGCACAAAATTAAACCAAGGAAAAGTAGTTAACAAGCAATACTAGAGGCATTTAAGCAACATTAATCAAAATAAGCAAAAAGTAAATGAAATAAGCTAAATAAATAATGGGATAAGCAGTTGGGAACAATGGGGAATCCTAAACTAACAAAAATAGGGAAATAAGCAAATAAAAAACATAAGTAAACCATGAGAAGCTAAGAACAGTTAAAGCTAGTCTAATGGACTAATAAGCACCTAATGAGCAACGATTAAACTACTCTAATCTAAATACACTAATGAGCATGAATAAGATCTAAATAAGCACAAAGGAAACCTGAATAATCACTAAAAATAAAAACTCATCTGCGATGCGGTATGCGGTGCGACGAAACAAAGGTCTTAGGGGAACTTTGAAGCTTATTTGGAATAAGCTTGAGTGAGAACCAACCACTGAGCTTCTTGGAACATGAAGTCTACCCACCTAACTCACTTTTGCCCCCAAATCGGCCTAAATAAGTCATTACGACTTATAAATAAGTGAGAAAAATGGTGCGAGGGGCTGCTAATGCGGCAAGGCGAAGCAGTTTAGAAACAAATAAAGCACACGACAAAGCTGCTGACACTTAGAAAATGATTAAAACATTTGTTGAACAAACCAACTTACAACTAAATAAGACTATTTCAATACCCAAAATGGGTCAAAGGTGAGCTTGACCCAAGAAACATGCAAATCCAAACACTCTTTAGGCAGGATACTAGAAACAGGTTTTTAAAAAAAAATGAGATTTAAGCAAACTTGATTTGAATCAATACTACTACTCTTTAAAATAACTTCAACAAACTTTCAACAAAACTCAAGATTCAGTGAACAACATAAAAACTAAAGCTGCAACAATTGAAATTTAAAAGAGACTGAAAATGTATTAACTTGAAATTAAAAGATACATGGAATTTAAAAATGACAATTAAATTAAAACTGAGCTAGAAAAAAAATTCTAGACTAGTTTTACAAAAGCTCTAGAAGCCTATTTATACAATTGAATAAAAAAAAAACTTCTGGTCTTGGCTCTTCTGTCCTTCTTGCAGTGTGTTTCTTTTCTGAGTGTAAACAAAGGAAATTGAGCACTTGTGTTTTCTTTGATCTAACCCAAGCCATCAATTTGTTAGGTATCAATTTAAGCTGATCTGAGCCGTCTGTAGAAGCCTTTTTGATATGGATTGCTGAGGTGGAGTGGGAAAGAGGAGGGGAAAGATTAGTAGTGGGTTTGGGAACTGGGGGTGACTGGGTAATAGCTTGAGGTGAGGTTGAGTGTTCTTGGGGATGGGTTTTCTGGGTAAAAGGGTTGTGGTGTTTCTGGGTTAGAGAGAAAGCAGAAGGAGGAGGGAAAGGTGGGAAAAGGTAAAACGTTTTTGTTTTATTGTTTCTGGTTGTGGTGGGTCAAAAGAAGGGTAAAGGGTTTGGGGTTAAAATGGAAATGTTTTGGATTTTTGGGTTAAAAGGGTAGATTGGTCATTTTGGGTTTTGGGAGAGGGTAATTTGGTAATTTTGTGTTTCGGGGAAGGTTTTAAGACGGTTTTCCCAAACCCACTCCAAAAATGTGTCCGGGTCCTTAATTGATCAACGATCGTATAAAATCACATCCGGCAAACCACCAAAGACTTTTCTAATTTCGGCTCATTTTGCTCGTTTTAAGCTCTGTTTTCAATCCTTTTGTACTATGAACAAATAAAAATACAATCCAAGCATATTTTACGTATTTTGAAGTATTTACGAGTGTTTTAAATGTTTTTGCGGTTTAAATGGAATAAAATGATGAGTATTTAGACACTCATCATCGTACATATTATTTATGATTCCATAATTGTCGAAATGATCTTTTAATATTTGGTGTTCATACTTAGTGTATTCAGTGATCTTATTACTTTAGATATTTATGATTAAATGAGACTTAAGTATTTTATAACAAATATTGTAGATTAAGGTTCATTATGTCATTTATTAAAGTTTAGGGTTAAATGTGAAAATAGTTTAAAAGTCATGACTCACACAAGAAATAACGAATTAATACCCTTAGCTTCAAACCCTAATCGACTCTCATTTATGTTCTAGGGTTTTCTCAATCTTTTAATATCATATCAATGTGCATTTACTTTATATGTTACGTCATTTAATGACTCGTTACTTGGCCTAAAATGTATGAAAACAACCTTTCTTTTTATGCTTCACCATGCACGTACTCACACATGCAAATACTTACTCATACGTTACTTATACACATATTATACGTCAACTTTTATATCCATGCACGTTTATGATTTCATGTGACCACAAAAGTTACTTATTACTCGGATTAGTTACACATTTACACACACATGCACAATAGCTTAGACTAGATATGACCACATACTACGTTTACATATCAACAAGCTCACTTGACTTATAAAACACACGCATGATACACGGTTCGCAAACCATTTAGGGTTCGGCATGCATGGTTCGGTTCACACCTCAATCTAGGGTTTAGGTTTTACATGACCTTACTCGTTTAACACACGTTCAAAAACCCTCACATGGTTCGGCTAACATGTAGGTTTCGGCTAACATGTTTTACGCAAACCCTAGCTCATCTACGTATCTTACTTAATCACGTTTGCATGTTTTACCTTGTCCGATTCATGATGTATGTGGTTCGGTTTTCTTAAGCTCGACATATCTATGATCCGATTCAAATAATACATATTCAATACATGTTCTCTTAATTCTTATAAGGTTCAATTCATATTGGTTTGTTTTCGGTTTGCATAAGGTTCGGCCAAAAGAAAAGAATACAAGATCGGCTAAAAACAAACATGATACAATACATTATACGTTAGGTGTTATCAAAAGAAGACGAGAAGATCATTGTTATACCTTAGCTTGTTGGACACAAGGTCTCGACACCAAGGAAGTTGGTTCGGCCGAATAGGAAGAAAAGAGAGAGGCAAAGAAAACTAGGGTTCCAAATTGTGTTTATGTGTTGTATAAATAGGTAGTACAAATTTCGGTTAGGCTTTAGATGGGGTGGGCTTCGGCTTGGGTCCAACCGAACAAACAAAACTCACGGCCCAACTGGCTCTCTTGGACTCTCGGCTCACTAGTCCAACCGGACAAAATTACACGGCCCAACATGGTTCACCAAATAAACGAAAACAAGGCCCAAATGATTGGCCCAACTATTTACGCGAGACGTTTAACTTTCGTCGTACAATGTCGATCATGTACACATATTCGTTAAGTTTTAATTATTGATAAGTTAAGTTTTAATTTCGTTGAATGAATATAAATGTCTTTTACGTATTTTATAAATTTCGATTTCAAGGGTATTTTAGTCTTTATTTATGTTTTAGATTTTCAGGTTTTACAACTCTTCCCTCTAAAAGAAGAATTTTCGTCCTCGAAAATTGAAATGAAACAAGCAAACGAAGCGAGAACATACCAAACTATTCAAAGAAATGAGGATAACTAGCTCGCATTGACTCCTCGGTTTCCCAAGTAGCCTCACGCCCGGTGATTTTTCCAAAGAATCTTAACGAGCGGAATGACTTTATTTCTCATGACTCTTTCTTGTCTTTCTAAAATAGCTTCCGGTTCTTGATAAAGACATATCGGATGAATTTGATCAAGCGGATAAGAAGCAACGTGTAACGGATGATAGTTGTATCCCTTAGGGTGATACATGGAAAACGTCATGAACATGCGATAACCGAGGCGGAAGTGCTAACCGACACGAAACTTCTCCTATCGCTCCGAATTTCAAACGGACCGATGAATCGAGGACCGAGCTTGCCTTGATTCCAAAACGTTTCACACCTCTAAACGGCGAAACTTTCAAAAATACACGATCTCCAACCCAAAATTCTAAATCACGACGATGCTTGTCGGCATAACTTTCCGATGAGACCTAGCCTCCTTCAATTTTTCTCTAGCAATGCCTACTTTCTCATTCTCGATCTCAATCATTTCCGGACCTTCAATTAAGCGTTCACCTACTTCATCCCAACAAGTAGGTGCTCTACATTCCTCCCATAAAGAAGTTCAAACGGTCTTGCCTTAATGCTAGCATGCCAACTGTTGTTGTATGCAAACTCTACTAAACACAAATATTCATCCCACCGCCACCATTCCAAAGCACAAGCCCTTAGCATATCCTCTAAGGTCCGAATAGTCCTCTCGTGACCATCCGTTTGAGGATGAAATGTTGTACTAAAATTAAGTCGAGTACCCCAAGCTTTTTGCAAACTTTTCGAAACGGGAAGTAAAACGCGGATCTCTATCGGACACAATCGATCTTTGAGTACCGCCTAACTATCTCTTCGAAAAATTTCCGCCAATCTACCAATACCATAATCCTTTCGATTGGTAAGAAATGAGCGATTTGGTTAGTCGATCAACAACTACCCAAATCGCATCATGCTTCTTCCGAGTAAGAGGTAGTCCATCACAAAATCCATAGATATCTTATCCCACTTCCATGTTGGAATATCCAATGGTCGTAACAATCCACTAGCCCTTTGATGTTCAATCTTAACACGCTTACAAATCATACACTTCGACACAAGCGTCGCCACATCTTGCTTCATGCCATTCCACCGAATCTTGCTTCAAATCCTATACATCTTGGTAGAACCGGGATGGATAGTGAAAGGAGAACTATGAGCTTGACCATAACTTTCGCGGCACCGGATCATTGGGAACACAAAGCCTATCTCCATACCATACAATTTTGTCATCATCAACCTTAAACTCCGTCTCGCTTACCTTCTTCAACATTTTGCGCCACGCCCACACTCACCATCATCTTTCTCGAGCTTCTTTAATTTGCGGATAAGGTTCGACTCCACCTTCATACTAGCCCAAGATCCATCAAAACCTCGTGCGCATAGCTCAACATCCAAACGCTCTAAGTCACGAATAATCCTAGGTTCAATCTCAATACTTGCAAGAAGGCTCGATTTACGGCTAAGTCGTCGAGAACTACATTAGCCTTACCGGATGGTAATTGAATGTTGGTGTCATAATCCTTAAGAAGTTCTAACCATCTTATTTGTCTCATGTTAAGTTCTTTACGGTGAAAATATACTTGAGACTCTTATGGTCGATGAATATATCACACGTCTCTCCATACAAGTAATGCCTCCAGATCTTCAACGTGAACACCACCGCAGCTAACTCAAGGTCATGAGTTGGATAAATATCCTCATAAGGTTTTAGTTGCCTTGAAGCATAAGCTATTACCTTTCCATGTTGAATCAAAACACAGCCCAATCCTTTCTTAGATGCATTACTATAAATTTGAAATCCTCCAGAACCAGATGGAAGAGTCAAAATAGGAGCGGACACCAATCTCCATTTCAACTCTTCAAAACTCTTCTCTCGTTCATCCGTCCATACAAACTTTTCACCTTTTCTCATCAGTTGGGTTAGGGGTAGAGCTAAGCGAGAGAAACCTTCAACAAAACGTCGGTAGTAACCAAAGAAGTCCTAGAAAACTCCTAACCTCGATCATCGTCGTGAGGTCTTGGCCATTTAGTGATAGCCTCAACCTTAGACGGATCCATGGTGATACCATCGCGGATACAATATGACCAAGGAAAGCGACTTGTTTTAACCAAAACTCGCACTTCAAAATTTGGCGTACAACTTCTTCTTCCTCGTAATCTCCAAAACTATTCGGAGATGTTGTTCATGCTCTTCTTGGACTTTGAGTAAACCAAAATGTCGTCGATGAAAACGATAACGAACTTGTCGAGGAACTCATGGAAAACACGATTCATTAGGTCCATAAACACAAAGAGCGCATTTGTCAAACCGAAGGCATAACGAGGAATTCATAATGACCATATCGGTATTAAACGCGGTCTTAGGAACATCTTGCTCCCTCACACGTGGTGGTGATAACCGGATCTCGATCAATCTTAGAAAAGAACTTCGCTCCTTGCGCTTGATCAAACAAATCATCAATACGTGGCGAGAGGATAACGGTTTCGAATGGTAATACGGTTGAGTTCACGGTAGTCGATACATAGACGCATGCTTCCATCCTTCTTCTTCACAAACAAAGCAGTGTACCCGTGGAGAAACACCGGGTCGAATAAATCCATTTTCTATCGTCTCTTGCACTGTTCCTTCAACTCCTTGATTCTCAAAGCCATGCGATACGGAGCTTTAAATCGGTTCGGCACTGTGAATTAACTCAATGCTAAACTCAACTTCTCTAGGCGAGGGAAGACCGGAAGTTCATCGGGAAAACGCGTCGGTGAATTCACAAACAACGAAAGATTTTCAATGTTAGGACTCTCCAAAGATGTGTCCTTAACGGATGCCGAAAACCTTGGCACCCATGAGCAATCATGGTCCGTGCCTTCATAGCGAAATGAGCTTAACATATTTGAGAGGTTGAGAACCATAATAAACGAATTCGGGATGTTTTACGTCTCCAAAGATCACAGTTCTAGCATAGCGATCAATGGAAGCTCTATGATAAGCCAACCAATCCATGCCTAGAATGATATCAAAGTCGACCATATCGAGAGGATACAGATTTGCGAGCGAATCGATCATCAAAGCGAAGAGGGCACTTAACGATTTATGATCAATGATCATGTGGTTTTTCATAGGCGAGAAATCGATAAGTGATTTGTTAATGGTTTAGGCTTCATATTAAGTTTCTTAGCAAATGTGAGAGATATAATGGAGTGTGTGCACGGTATCAAATAAAGCGAAGATGAATAATCATCAATGAAAAGAGTGCCGTAATGGTACACAAGTGCTCTCCGCCGATTCCGAGTAGTAGCATAAACACGTCCAATGAGTAGTTGATCGCTTGATGTAGTTTCGTGAATCACCGGGTTCTTCTTAGGGCAATCCTTGATCTTGTGAGTAGTGGAACCACAAGAGAAACATCCACCGCTGGCCTTGAAACACGGTCCGGATGAGCCTTTCCACAAGTAAATGCAGATAGGTGGGGAGGCAAAACCTCACCGTCCTTTGTTGACGGAAGATCTGAAGCACGACCGATATGATCCTCGGTGGTGATCCTTGTTGTAACGTTGGTTATTGTTACCTTGATTCCGACGATCATTTCCATTCCTACCAAAGAACTCGCTATCCCGACTCCTCGCCTGGGCGCCTAGAGTCCACATTCCTTCCCGATCGACCCACCGATCATAACTCCTATCCACTGACCCTCGAATCATAACTCCCGCGAATTTCCCTTATAATCATTACTTTGAGTCCTACCTTGAATCCGATCACCATCGCGGTTACGCTTGTTGGAACCCGATACCTCATGAAAGATCTCAATGTTACGAGTTGCGTCATTGCGGCCGACACATCCTCATACTCAATATTAGCGATCGGTCCAACACCCACTTCTTCGGTCCCCACTTGAAGTGCTTAGCTTAGCGCCTACCATCTCCTACAATCGTTCCCACAAAACTTACCAGTCTCATAAACCTACCCATGTACTCATTAGAGTTCTCATGATCAAACCGGTAGATTGCACGATAATCCCTCTCATACCTTTCTTTGCTCGAGATCGTGGAAGTAACGGTTATAGAAGATCGTGCGAAATTCATCCAGTACAAGTAATAGCAAAAGCATCTCCTCCTCTTGCCTATTTGAGTGCCTTCCACCAATTCAAAGCATCACCTTCCAACTTAAATGCACCCAAACGAGTCTTAAACTCGTCTCCACAACCCAAGATTTCAAACACTTCTCAATATGAGTGATCCAGTCCTCGGCCTTAGTGGGAGTAGCGGTGCTAAATGAAAGAGGCTTGAGCTTCAAACGCCGAGCCAAGTGTGAATGCCGGTGGGTTGATTACCTCCACCACTACCCGAAGCACCACCGATTACGAATGTTTTTGATCACTGTTTCATCATCTCGGTGTAGTAAGACCCGTGGAAAAGAGTGTTGAGAGCATTAGCAATCGCAGATCCATGTTAGGAGCATCATCATCCCTTCCGGAGTTATCATATCGACGAGTTTGAACCATCCGAGCGATATTCAAACGATTAG
Organism: Chrysanthemum lavandulifolium; assembly: GCA_022545495.1. Taxonomy (NCBI): domain Eukaryota; kingdom Viridiplantae; phylum Streptophyta; class Magnoliopsida; order Asterales; family Asteraceae; genus Chrysanthemum; species Chrysanthemum lavandulifolium. The sequence goes on along the minus strand of CM040243.1, from coordinate 59,927,489 downwards.
CAAAATGAACAAAGGTGAGATACGAAATGGAAGTTCGCAGAGGAATCCTAAGGTCTACCCAATCCTCACAGGTCATAGCCTAAGCTCTAAGGGTCTCAAAACCTAGGCTCTGAAACCATAAATTGTAACGCCCCGACCCGACAAGGGTAAAGGAATCACAAATAATGGTGTCATATCAAAGCAAACACAAATATCCAAAAGAAGTCTTAACATAAATACTGAAATAATCCAAGTCAACATGACTTCAATACATAGGTCCCAAATGAAAATAAACACCAATAAAATATAAAATAGTAAAGTCTTAAATGGCATCATAAAATCAAAGCTAAATATCTCTAAGGTAAGTCCACTCAAAGACTCATCCCAATAGCAAAACCCGGCTCAATGCTTAGATACCGCCGCGGAAGAAAAGAAATGCGGTGAGCTTCTAAAGCTCGGTGAGCAGATATAAAATCAAAGCGAATCTGAACGAAATCAAATACGGAATATAGTGAACGCAAGATAGCAAAATCATAATCATTTTCAAAGTATAAATCGAATTATCGAATAAGTTTCTGATTAACTACCACGAGCCCGAAACAAATATCGATTATAATCATATTCATATTCATATTCATATTCACACAAGGCAACATTTGTAGGGAGACCTACGAGTTATGAAGGGCGTGCATGCACGCAGATCAATCATCGACAACAGATAACATATAACAGATAACTATTAATGATCTAGGATGCATCCATATGCCCCACGTATGATATTGGTCATATAACATAACTTGAGCTCATAACGGATAACGAGATAAGGGCGTGGCGTAACATCACTCTCGCCCTAGAGTCATGTCGAGGTGCATCAACGACACGGACATGGAACCCCATGACTAGTGAAATATTTGGCTCGGGTGTCAAACTATCTTAGGTCAAATCGAATGTCATAAGCGACACGCATCATATTTTATCGAAGATTAATCATGTTTTCAAAATCAAAGTTTTCATATCATATAGTTCAAAATCGGATGTTTCATAATTCGTAAATCGAGTTCGGATAAACAACAAACAAACAAATGAATGGGGTTCATAGCAAAGGCTTAGGAAACCCTAATATAAAAGCTAACGAGAAGAAAACGTTATAAGGAACCTTTCTTGAAAAGGTCGAATATCTGTACCTTATTCCAAAGCAAATGACCAAAAGCGTAAATACGGAAAGCAAAGGATTACTCCTTCTTCACGTAACCTATACACATTGACGATCGTACATGTTATTTATGATTCCATAATTGTCGAAATGATCTTTTAATATTTGGTGTTCATACTTAGTGTATTCAAGTGATCTTATTACTTTAGAGATTTATGATTAAATGAGACTTAAGTGTTTTATAACAAATATTGTAGATTAAGGTTCATTATTTCATTTATTAAAGTTTAGGGTTAAATGTGAAAATAGTTTAAAAGTCACGACTCACACATGAAATAACGAATTAATACCCTTAGCTTCAAACCCTAATCGACTCTCATTTATGTTCTAGGGTTTTCTCAATCTTTTAATATCATATCAATGTGCATTTACTTTATATGTTCGTCATTTAATGACTCGTTACTTGGCCTAAAATGTATGAAAACAACCTTTCTTTTTATGCTTCACCATGCACGTATCACACATGCAAATACTTACTCATACGTTACTTATACACATATTATCGTCAACTTTTATATCCATGCACGTTTATGATTTCATGTGACGACAAAAGTTACTTATTACTCGGATTAGTTACACATTTACACACACATGCACAATAGCTTAGACTAGATATGACCACGTACTACGTTTACATATCAACAAGCTCACTTGACTTATAAAACACACGCATGATACACGGTTCGCAAACCATTTAGGGTTCGGCATGCATGGTTCGGTTCACACCTCAATCTAGGGTTTAGGTTTTACATGACCTTACTCGTTTAACACACTTTCAAAAACCCTCACATGGTTCGGCTAACATGTAGGTTTCGGCTAACATGTTTTACGCAAACCCTAGCTCATCTACGTATCTTACTTAATCACGTTTGCATGTTTTACCTTGTCCGATTCATGATGTATGTGGTTCGGTTTTCTTAAGCTCGACATATCTATGATCCGATTCAAATAATACATATTCAATATATGTTCTCTTAATTCTTATAAGGTTCAATTCATATTGGTTTGTTTTCGGTTTGCATAAGGTTCGGCCAAAAGAAAAGAATACAAGATCGGCTAAAAACAAACATGATACAATACATTATACGTTAGGTGTTATCAAAAGAAGACGAGAAGATCATTGTTATACCTTAGCTTGTTGGACACAAGGTCTCGACACCAAGGAAGTTGGTTCGGCCGAATAGGAAGAAAAGAGAGAGGCAAAGAAAACTAGGGTTCCAAATTGTGTTTATGTGTTGTATAAATAGGTAGTACAAATTTCGGTTAGGCTTTAGATGGGGTGGACTTCGGCTTGGGTCCAACCGAACAAACAAAACTCACGGCCCAACTGGCTCTCTTGGACTCTCGGCTCACTAGTCCAACCGGACAAAATTACACGGCCCAACATGGTTCACCAAATAAACGAAAACAAGGCCTAAACGATTGGCCCAACTATTTACGAGACGTTTAACTTTAAATCGTACAATGTCGATCACGTACACATATTCGTTAAGTTTTAATTATTGATAAGTTAAGTTTTAATTTCGTTGAATGAATATAAATGTCTTTACGTATTTTATAAATTTCGATTTCAAGGGTATTTTAGTCTTTATTTATGTTTTAGATTTTCGGGTTTTACAACTCTTCCCTTTAAAGAAGAATTTTCGTCCTCGAAAATTGAAATGAAACAAACGAAACGAAACGAGAACATACCAAACTATTCAAAGAAATGAGGATAACTAGCTCGCATCGACTCCTCGGTTTCCCAGTAGCCTCACGCCCGGGTGATTTTTCCAAAGAATCTTAACGAACGGAATGACTTTATTTCTCATGACTCTTTCTTGTCTTTCTAAAATAGCTTCCGGTTCTTGAGATAAAGACATATCGATGAATTTGATCAAGCGGATAAGAAGCAACGTGTAACGGATGATAGTTGTATCCCTTAGTAGTGATACATGGAAAACGTCATGAACATGCGATAACCGAGGCGGAAGTGCTAACCGATCACGAAACTTCTCCTATACGCCCGAATTTCAAGCGGACCGATGAATCGAGGACCGAGCTTGCCCTTGATTCCAAAGCGTTTCACACCTCTAAACGGCGAAACTTTCAAAATACACGATCTCCAACCCGAAATTCTAAATCACGGCGATGCTTGTCGGCATAACTTTTCGGACGAGACCTAGCCTCCTTCAATTTTTCTCTAGCAATGCTACTTTCTCATTCTCGATCTCAATCATTTCCGGACCTTCAATTAAGCGTTCACCTACTTCATCCCAACAAGTAGGTGCTCTACATTTCCTCCCATAAAGAAGTTCAAACGGTCTTTGCCTTAATGCTAGCATGCCAACTGTTGTTGTATGCAAACTCTACTAAACACAAATATTCATCCCACCGCCACCCATTCCAAAGCACAAGCCCTTAGCATATCCTCTAAGGTCCGAATAGTCCTCTCGATGACCATCCGTTTGAGGATGAAATGTTGTACTAAAATTAAGTCGAGTACCCCAAGCTTTTTGCAAACTTTTCGAAACGGAAGTAAAACGCGATCTCTATCGGACACAATCGATCTTTGAGTACCGTCTAACTATCTCTTCTTTGAAAAATTTCCGCCAATCTACCAATACCATAATCCTTTCGATTGGTAAGAAATGAGCGATTTGGTTAGTCGATCAACAACTACCCAAATCGCATCATGCTTCTTCCGAGTAAGAGGTAGTCCATCACAAAATCCATAGATATCTTATCCCACTTCCATGTTGGAATATCCAATGGTCGTAACAATCCACTAGCCCTTTGATGTTCAATCTTAACTCACCGACAAATCATACACTTCGACACAAACGTCGCCACATCTTGCTTCATGCCATTCCACCGTATATCGCTTCAAATCCTATACATCTTGGTAGAACCGGGATGGATAGTGAAAAGGAGAACTATGAGCTTGATCCATAACTTTCTCGCTGGCACCGGATCATTGGGAACACAAAGCCTATCTCCATACCATACAATTCCGTCATCATCAACCTTAAACTCCGTGCCTTACCTTCTTCAACATTTTGCGCCACGGCCCATGTCACCATCATCTTTCGAGCTTCTTTAATTTGCGATATAAGGTTCGACTCCACCTTCATACTAGCCCAAGATCCATCAAAACCTCGTGCGCATAGCTCAACATCCAAACGCCTAAGTCACGAATAATCCTAGGTTCAATCTCAATACTTGCAAGAAGGCTGATTTTTGGCTAAGTCGTCAAGAATCTTTGTGACAACCCGTACTTTCGTGTCATTTCTACACAATTCATGCCTTACAATTTCAACATTTATAGTAAACTTGGTTTACTTGTTTCAAATTGCGAACCTTAAAGGTTTAGCGCTAATTCATGATCATAACATCACGTACATTTCATATGGACTAAGATTAGTCTACATTTCATTGACATCATTTGCATCTCATTAATTCATTCATGACATTTCATTTCACATTTATCGCGTAATTTTTATATTTAATAAACGTTATCGCGTGAGTTATTATTTTGTATATTTAATCCGTTACTTTCAAAAATGATCCCGAGGTATTTTTATATTTACGCTTAGTTTATAAAACTATATTTTTAGTTTACCTAGTGTTTCAAATTTATTTGGTACATAAATCGTTAAAATTATATTATTACGCTGTTTTTCTTAAAAATTATACGATAATTATTTTATCACCAATTTTCACAAGGAATGTATTTTTACAATTTTTATTAACTCATTACATTCTATTTTGATTTACTAAAACTTACTTGTACCAAAAAGTTACCAATTACCTACACTTTACTTACACATTTTATTTACTTTCAAATACTACACAAATATATAGTATATAAGTTTAAAAAAAAAAAAAAAAAAAAACAAAAATATCTAAGTCCCTCCCCTTGGCCGACCTAGGGGAGGTGACAATTAATGAGGTTTGGTTTGTGATTTTAACTTATAAGGCATACTTAACTTACCTTTTCTTATCTCATTTACTTCAATTATTCTCAAGTGTTAGAAAAAAATTTCTCTCTTTGTTTCTTTGGCTTCTCAAAAACCGCCACACATCAAGAAATCCAAGGATCAAGATTTTCAAGTTCACAGTGTTTAACAATCTAGTGTATACTCTTTATATGGTTTTGAAATAAAAACCAAGGGTATTTAAGTTTAATCCTTGTTACTTTCACCTCATCATTTTCACTAGTAAGCTTGTTTTTATCATTTTCATGTTTCCTTTTCATTTTCATATGTTTCTTTTCATTTTTGGAGATAATATGCATGATATGTGATTTATACCATTTTTCATGATTTATTGAGTTATATATACATATTGGTCATCCTATAAATATTCCCATGGTATTCTTTGGTCTTGATGGTGATTAGGAACCCATGACACCCTAAGAAGGTGTATGGTAGGATTAGATTAGCTTTGGAGTTGATTTGAAGGGATTAGAATAGGTTTTGTCCGAGAAAACTATTTTCGATAACTATATATTTATGTTCTGTCCTTATTTCAATTTCTGGAAAACCTACTGTTGGTACGAAACTTTGGCCTTGATATTTAGAAAATATACTTTAAAACGAATCCGTGGCCTTTTGAACGGATAAAACGGAGTTATAACGAAGAAGTTATGGATTTTAAAGTTTGACGACTAAATAAATAGTTTTCAAATTTCAAAGATGCGCTTTTAGTTTGTTCGGTCAAAACGAGCCTTAAGCTTCACAAATTATTTCGACTAGTCAAAATATATTAGTTTACTTCGATACGGCTAAGGACATATTATACGAGAAAACGGATTTGAAACGACAAAGATATGCACGCTTTTATAAAGTTGCCGTAACTATTATTTTCTCGAAAATCTATATTATTTTTACGATACAAGTATTTTAGTAGTCAGAACGTCCATGTTTGCGGTTGTTTTAACCATGATGTGAAACTTTTGGAACGAATTGTCTTCTAGTAAAATCAAGTTCACCGCCATATTTTTCAAAACAAAAAGCCGCTTTGTAAAGCGGAGTTATAGTAAATTAATTACGGATGTTCAAACTTGGCGAAACTCATTTTCTCGCACACAATTAACCAAAATCACTATCTTTAACCCTTGATATCTTTATGATCGAGACCTTTGGACGAAAACTCCGAATCGAAACTTCTAGATATCGATACAAACTTTCCAAAACAATGAGTTCGTTTCTAACGATCGACGACACCATTTTACGACTAGTTTTCCAAAGCCATTTTTGTTAATTTCATGAAAATTCCGACGACATTGTTTTACTTTAAAAGTGGTAATTTCACCAAAATCATTATAAAACCATTGTAGGATGACATTTTGACGTAAAACTTGAAAAGTGATTTTTGAAGGGTCAAGACGTCAAAAGAGTATTTTTCGACGATAAGTAATATTTTCAAAACTCGCAAATGGTATAAATGACATACGAGTGCATGCATATCATAACATTACATTGCAACTCATTACATGTCATATCATTCGTAATAGGTCCCGTTGACGATTACATTATACCTCGTGTACTCACTTTTGCCATTATTCCGCTTTACCAAGTGAGTTTTCATAGCCCCGTCGCATGCTTTTAATTATTTTCAAACCTACGGGAGAATACATTGCACAACATTTTTATTACGATACCAAGTACATTAAATTCATTACATTGCTTAAGTTACCGATTTGCCAATTGAAAGTCCCCATTCCCATTACCCGAACATGAACCGTTAATCTTTGAAGCGAGGATGAGTGGATAGATCTATCGAGGGTGACGCCCATCCGGGTTGGTGAATCCCAACTAGTCATACGGATGCATTTCATTTTATAACATTACGGAGTTGTCCGCAAACACTCATAGGGCATACATTATGAATTGTCTAGTTTCGTGTCATGGACTTATTGCAATTGTAACATTTTTACGTGACTTGATTGTCATGCCCGATCTATACTTGTGTAGTCGTATAAAACATTTACATAAACCTATGATTTCTCACCAACATTATTGTTGACCTTTTAGCAATGTATTTTCGTGTAATCGAGGCACTATCATCATGACATGGTTTAGGGACCTACATTTTGAGTCGCAAGGCCGACTTACATTATTGTACATTATGGTACTTTATTTCAAAACATCGCTCGGATTTGTAATATAATTGTATTTCCGCAAACTTTGTAAACCTTTTGGGACCGATGTTGTACTCAATGTTTTTATGAAATATCCAACGATGTGTTTTTAAACGACACTTTAGGTCGCTCAATATAACTGTGATGTGGTGCTATGACAACAATCCCTGTGAATTCCATTCCACGCAAAATGTAAATTGGGGTGTGATGATTGGTACCGAGCTACGCTTATAGAGAACTAGGTTGCATCATTGACCCTAGACTATAGCTACATTATCATAGCATCTCATCATTTCATCATAGTACATATTCACTTTTCATGGATTCACTTACACTTTATTCGAGATTATTTACTTTTGTTTCACATCGGTTGTCACAGACATGTCTTCGATTCTCACCCTATCACCATATCATCGGACTCTAGCTCGGATGATGTTCCGCCAACCCCATCATGGATGATGTTGCATCACATTCCACCGAGATCGTATCTTCCATTGGTTCTACCGCAGCCTTCCCACTAGTCATGACCGACACCGAGACCGAACCTTCGAGGAGGCGAAGTCGCACCCACTCCTCACGTTAGCCCCGCCCTTACCGATGCACCCACCATCACCACCGCCAAGACCATCATCATCACATTTTCTTAGGGATCCTTTGCTCACGATGCACTTGCCGCCCAAAAGCGTGCTCGCTTTGATATCCCTACACCACCATCTATCGAGCCCGAGCCACCGCTAGGTTCGAGTTAGAGAGAGTTCTAGGGCCGCAGCTGCACGACACCTTCTACCGAGGCATTAGGAGCCCGTATTGATGCTCAGCAGATCCGATTGATAGTTTGACGCGACAGCTGGAGGAACCGCTTAGATAGGATTGAGCCCATTGCCGAGGAGGTCGAGGGTTTAGTGTTAGGTGGGTTTCGATTGACTTAGCTTATCGAGTATTCAAAGATAGATGATAGAGGATAGAGAGCATATCACGGAGTTGAGGCGTGAGATGCCCGAGTTGTTCGACAGAGCCGATATGGCACGAGATGAGTTACGAGTCACCACGTGAGTTATCTTTAGCTCGTGAGACTATTGTTACATTGCAGGTCGATGGATGAGTTGAGGAGTTTGGTGGATAGTTTGGTTACTCGTGTTCGCGATCTTCGTGATAGGGTCATGAGCACCATGAGGTGCCTTATGTAGACTTTTGTCATGTATAGTTTTGACCATTATTATCCTAGTCACAAGGTGTGTGACGTAGTTTAAAGAACTTGTTGTCTTTTGATTGTTGTACAAACAAATATATCAAGTATTGACTCTACTATGTAGGAATGGTTTTATTATGTATGATATCGGTCCATGTAGGCCGAAATTTTCATGTATATTATCCACGTGTGTTGTGATTATATTTGTGATATTTCGTTATTGTTCCGCCAGATTCCATTTATCTTTATGCATGTTGTGGTTGTGGATATATTTGTATGATGGTTGTTTCTACTTACGAGTTCTCATGATTGTTTCATCTTGTGATTTTGAAGAGTTATGGCAATCAAGAAAGCTACAGCTTGAAATGACCCAAGCAAAGAATTCAAAAATTGGTGAATGATAGCATTGCTAATGCTTTAAGAGTTGAACGGAAACAATACCGCCGCCGAGGCCGAGGCGCTGTCGCCGAAGCCGCTAGGCTAGTCACATCGTAATGCCGGAGGATCCGGAGTTAAGAAATGTTCGTACAAAGATTTCAAAAGTGGTGAACCCACCAAGTTTCGAGGTACCGAGGAGCTACACCATGGTGCGATGGTTTGAAAAGTTGAGTCGTGTTTTTGCTTTGTAACCGTCCGGATGATAGTAAGGTAAAATTTGCTACGAGTACTTTACTCGATGGAGCGTTGTCATGGTGGAATTCATACGCTCAACCGATTGGAATGGAGAATGCCTTCAAGCTTACTTGGGAGGAATTCAAGGGTTTGGTGACTAAGAAGTTTTGTCCTCGAACGGAAATCAAAAAGTTGGAGACGGAGTTCTATGAATTAGTAACCATTGGGTACGATATTGACACTTACATTCGGAGATTCCAAGAATTGGCTGTGTTATGCCCGTCCATGGTTTCTGATAATGAAAAGTTGCTAGAGGCTTTTATCGGGGGACTTCCCGAAGTAATTCAAGGAGATGTGACTTCGTTCGATCCACAAACAATGGAGGAAGCTATTCGAGTGACTCAGAAGTTGATGGCACAAGTGGTGAAGCGAGGTAAGTACACCACCACTAACCGAAACAACAACAACAACCCCAACAACCGTTTCAACAACAATAACCGAGCCAACTACAACAACAACAATAGCAACAATAACAAGCGCAAATGGGACAACACTAGGGGTAGAAATGTTACTCAACAACCGCCCAAGAGGCGTGGAGGTTGCTAAGGTTTATGCCATGGGTCAAAAGGAAGGAAAAGGTATACGGGGTTTTGCCAAGTGTAATAGGTGTTTGAGTCATCACAATCCGTGTCGATGTCCCGATCCATGTGAAAATTGCAAGAAAGTTGGTCACCGAACTATGGATTGCAAGTCGCCACAAGTTACATGTTTTGGTTATGGGAACGTGGACACTACAAATCTGATTGTAAGAAGGAAAGAATCAAGCAAATCCGAATCAAGGAGGTACGGCACAAGGAAGGGTTTACGCTATTGGAGGCGGAGAAAATAGGAGGACCCGAATGTCATTACGGTACGCTCTTCTCAATAATCGTTACGCTTCGCTTTTATTTGATTCGGTGCCGATAAAAGTTTTGTGTCCAATGCATTTGCACCTTTGCTCAACATTAAACCAACCACCTTAGATACATCATACATTGTCGAATTAGCTAATGGTAATTTAGTTAGCACCAACACCATTGTCCGCGGTTGCACATTCAATTTTCTTAACCATCCTTCAACATAGACCTCATGCCCGTAGAGCTTGGTAGTTTTGACGTCGTCATCGGCATGGATTGGTTATCTAAGCATCGCAAAGATCATTTGTGATGAGAAAGTTGTTCATCTTCCCTACAACGGCGAAACTTTGATTATTCGGGGGAACGGTGGAACTAGACTTAGTATCATATCGCATCAAAACGGAAAAGTACATTAAGAAAGGTTGTCTTGTTTTCTTAGCCCATGTAACCGAGAAAAGTCGGAGGAGAAGCGACTTGAAGATGTACCTATTGTCCGTGAATTTTCTCAAGTTTTTCCCGAGGATTTACCGACTTCCACCGCACGCCAAGTGGAATTTCAAATTGACTTAGTGCCCGAGTCGCACCGATCACATGAGCACCGCACTGCCTAGCACCATCCGAAATGCAAGAGTTGTCTAATCAATTGCAAGAGCTTCTAGACAAAGGATTCATTAGGCCGAGTTCCTCGCCTGGGGAGCACCGGTCTTGTTTGTGAAGAAGAAAGATGGATCCTTCCGAATGTGCATAGATTATCGAGAATTGAACAAGTTAACGGTGAAGAATCGCTACCCACTCCCGTAATTGACGATTTATTCGATCGCTTGCAAGGTTCTAGTATCTATTCCAAGATTGATCTCCGGTCGGGTTATCATCGCCTTCGAGTTCGGAAGAGGATATTCAAAACAAGCTTTAGAACACGCTACGGTCATTACGAGTTTCAAGTGATGCCGCTTGAGTGACTAATGCACCGCGGTATTCATGGATCTCATGAATAGAGTTTGTGTCGATTTGGACAAGTTTGTGATAGTGTTCATCGACGACATCTTGATCTACTCAAAGAGCAAAGAGGAGCACGAAGAGCATTTAAGGACGATTTTAAGGCTACTCAAGAATGAGAAGTTGTATGCCAAATATTCAAGTGTGATTTTGGAACCACAAAGTGCAATTTCTTGGTCACGCCATTGATAAACAAGGACTACAAGTTGATCCCGCAAAGATTGAAGCCGTGAAAGATTGGGCTACTCCAACAAATCCTACGGAAATTCGACAATTTCTAGGACTAGCCGGTATTACCGAAGGTTCATCAAGGTTTTTCAAAGATAGCGAGACCTTTGACCAAGTTGACTCGTAAAAACAAGAAGTACGAGTGGGAAAGAAACAAGAAGTCGCTTCAGCTTGTTGAAACAAAGCTTTGTAGCGCCAATTTTGGCACTACCCAAGGAATTGAGAATTTTGTTGTATATTGCGACGCTCGCATAAAGGACTTGGGGCTGTTTTAATGCAAAATGAGAAGGTGATAGCGATGCTTCTCGACAACTTAAGACTCATGAGAAGAATTACACCACTCATGATCTCGAGTTAGAGCCGTAGTTTTGCACTCAAGATTTGGAGACACTACCTCTACGGTACAAAGTGCACAAAGTTTACCGACCACAAGAGTTTGCAATATATTCTTGATCGAAGGAGCTTAATATGAGGCAACGCCGTTGGTTGGAGTTACTCAATGACTATGATTGTGAAATCAAGTATCACCCGGAAAAGCCAATGTTGTGGCCGATGCTCTTAGTCGGAAAGAAAGGCCTAAACCTTTAAGAGTTCGATCATTGAATGACGATTATTTCTCCTTTACCATCGAAAATCCACGAAGCACAAGTCGAGGCACTTAAGGAGGAAAACCGACCAAGTGAAAAGCTTTATGGTATGCCCGAAAGCGCAAATGGTTTTGTAAAGAGAGCGATGGAGTATTATGTTTCAAAGATAGAATGCGGTTCCATTGTATGGCGGAATACGAGAATTGATTATGCATGAGTCGCATAAGTCAAAGTATTCTATTCATCCAGATCGGATAAGATGTATCAAGATCTTAAGAAGCTTTATTGGTGGCCGAACATGAAAGCGGAAATTGCCACGACGTTAGCAAATGTCTTACCCGCTAAGGTAAAAGTCGAATACCGTGCCGTCAGATTACTCCAACAACCGGAAATTCCTCAATGGAAATGGGAACGATTACGATGGACTTTGTTACGAAACTTCCTAAGACATCGGGAGGTTACGACGCTATTTGGGTAATTGTTGATCGCCTTACCAAGTCACCCCATTTCATACCGATTAGAGACTTATTCCATGGAGCAACTCACTAGACTTTATGTCAAAGAAATAGTCTCGAGGCACGGAGCACCAATTTCTATCATTTCCGATGAGATAGTCGATTCACTTCAAACTTCGAATTCATTGCAAGATTCGCTCGAACCGATTAGAGATGAGCACAAGATATCACCCACAAACCGATGGTCAAAGTGAAAGGACTATTCAAACATTAGAAGATATGCCGAGAGCATGTGTAATTGATTTTGGAAATGGTTGGGCTAACCATTTGCCATTGATTGAATTCTCGTGACAACAATAGTTATCACACCAAGATAAAGATGGCACCATTCGAGGCACTCTATGGTCGAAAGTGCCGATCACCGCTTGTTGGGCCGAGGTAGGAGACGACAACTTCATCGGGTCCGGAAATGGTACGGAAACCACGGAAAAGATCGCTCAAATTCGTGATAGACTCGTAACCGCCAGAGTCGATGTAAAAGTTATGCGGATGTTAGACGCAAGGATTTGGAATTTCAAGTGGGTGACAAAGTTATGTTGAAAGTATCGCCTTGGAAGGGCGTGGTACGCTTTGGAAAGCGTGGAAAGTTGAACCCGAGATACATTGGACCATTCAAGATTTTGAGCCGAGTTGGTCCGTAGCTTATCGACTTGATCTTCCACCGTAACTCAGCCATGTGCACAACACGCTTCACGCTTCAAACCCAAGAAGTGTCTTTCGGACGAATCGCCGTTATCCCATCGACGAAGTTCAACTTGACGACAAACTCAATTTTGTGGAGGAACTCAGAAATTATGGACCGCGAGGTCAAGCAATGAAACAGAGTCGTATTCCTATTGTGAAAGTTCGTTGGAATTCTCGACGAGGTCCCGAGTTTACTTGGGAACGGAAGACCAGATGCGACGCAAGTATCCTCATCTTTTACCGACACCGTTAGACCTAATAACGATTGAATTCGTGGACCAATTCCTTTTGATGGGCGAATGTGACAACCCGTACTTTCGTGTCATTTCTACACAATTCATGCCTTACAATTTCAACATTTATAGTAAACTTGGTTTACTTGTTTCAAATTGCAGAACCTTAAAGGTTTAGCGGCTAATTCATGATCATAACATCACGTACATTTCATATGGACTAAGATTAGTCTACATTTCATTGACATCATTTGCATCTCATTAATTCATTCATGACATTTCATTTCACATTTATCGCGTAATTTTTATATTTAATAAACGTTATCGCGTGAGTTATTATTTTGTATATTTAATCCGTTACTTTCAAAAATGATCCCGAGGTATTTTTATATTTACGCTTAGTTTATAAAACTATATTTTTAGTTTACCTAGTGTTTCAAATTTATTTGGTACATAAATCGTTAAAATTATATTATTACGCTGCTTTTTCTTAAAAATTATACGATAATTATTTTATCACTCAATTTTCACAAGGAATGTATTTTTACAATTTTTATTAACTCATTACATTCTATTTTGATTTACTAAAACTTACTTGTACCAAAAAGTTACCAATTACCTACACTTTACTTATACACTTTATTTACAAATAATACACAAATATATAGTTACAAGTTTTTAAAAAAAAAAAAAAAAAAAAAATATCTAAGTCCCTCCCCTGGCCGACCTAGGGGAGGTGACAATTAATGAGGTTTGGTTTGTGATTTTAACTTATAAGGCAAAAGTACTTACTACACCTTCTTATCTCATTTACTTCAATCATTCTCAAGTGTTAGAAAAAAATTTTTCTCCTTTGTTTCTTTGGCTTCTCAAAACCGCCACACATCAAGAAATCCAAGGGATCAAGATTTTCAAGTTCAAGTGTTTAACAATCTAGTATATACTCTTTATATGGTTTTGAAATAAAACCAAGGGTATTTAAGTTTTACCTTGTTACTAGCACCTCATCATTTTCACTAGTAAGCTTGTTTTTATCATTTTCATGTTTCCTTTTCATTTTCATATGTTTCTTTTCATTTTTGGAGATAATATGCATGATATGTGATTTATACCATTTTTCATGATTTATTGAGTTATATATACATATTGGTCATCCTATAAATATTCCCATGGTATTCTTTGGTCTTGATGGTGATTAGGAACCCATGACACCCTAAGAAGGTGTATGGTAGGATTAGATTAGCTTTGGAGTTGATTTGAAGGGATTAGAATAGGTTTTGTCCGAGAAAACTATTTTCGATAACTATATATTTATGTTCTGTCCTTATTTCAATTTCTGAAAAACCTACTGTTGGTACGAAACTTTGGCCTTGATATTTAGAAAATATACTTTAAAACGAATCCGTGGCCTTTTGAACGGATAAAACGGAGTTATAACGAAGAAGTTATGGATTTTAAAGTTTGACGACTAAATAAATAGTTTTCAAAATTTCAAGATGCGCTTTTAGTTTGTTCGGTCAAAACGAGCCTTAAGCTTCACAAATTATTTCGACTAGTCAAAATATATTAGTTTACTTCGATACGGGCTAAGGACATATTATACGAGAAAACGGATTTGAAACGACAAAGATATGCACGCTTTTATAAAGTTGCCGTAACTATTATTTTCTCGAAAATCTATATTATTTTTACGATACAAGTATTTTAGTAGTCAGAACGTCCATGTTTGCGGTGCTGCTTTTAACCATGATGTGAAACTTTTGGAACGAATTGTCTTCTAGTAAAATCAAGTTCACCGCCATATTTTTCAAAACAAAAAGCCGCTTTGTAAAGCGGAGTTATAGTAAATTAATTACGGATGTTCAAACTTGGCGAAACTCATTTTCTCGCACACAATTAACCAAAATCACTATCTTTAACCCTTGATATCTTTATGATCGAGACCTTTTGGACGAAAACTCCCGAATCGAAACTTCTAGATATCGATACAAACTTTCCAAAACAATCGAGTTCGTTTCTCTAACGATCGACGACACCATTTTACGACTAGTTTTCCAAAGCCATTTTTGTTAATTTCATGAAAATTCCGACGACATTGTTTTACTGACGAAAAGTGGTAATTTCACCAAAATCATTATAAAACCATTGTAGGATGACATTTTGACGTAAAACTTGAAAAGTGATTTTTGAAGGGTCAAGACGTCAAAAGAGTATTTTTCGACGATAAGTAATATTTTCAAAACTCGCAAATGGTATAAATGACATACGAGTGCATGCATATCATAACATTACATTGCAACTCATTACATGTCATATCATTCGTAATAGGTCCCGTTGACGATTACATTATACCTCGTGTACTCACTTTTGCCATTATTCCGCTTTACCAAGTGAGTTTTCATAGCCCCGTCGCATGCTTTTAATTATTTTCAAACCTACGGGAGAATACATTGCACAACATTTTTATTACGATACCAAGTACATTAAATTCATTACATTGCTTAAGTTACCGATTTGCCAATTGAAAGTCCCCATTCCCATTACCCGAACATGAACCGTTAATCTTTGAAGCGAGGATGAGTGGATAGATCTATCGAGGGTGACGCCCATCCGGGTTGGTGAATCCCAACTAGTCATACGGATGCATTTCATTTTATAACATTACGGAGTTGTCCGCAAACACTCGCAGGGCATACATTATGAATTGTCTAGTTTCGTGTCATGGACTTATTGCAATTGTAACATTTTTACGTGACTTGATTGTCATGCCCGATCTATACTTGTGTAGTCGTATAAAACATTTACATAAACCTATGATTTCTCACCAACATTATTGTTGACCTTTTAGCAATGTATTTTCGTGTAATCGAGGCACTATCATCATGACATGGTTTAGGGACCTACATTTTGAGTCGCAAGGCCGACTTACATTATTGTACATTATGGTACTTTATTTCAAAACATCGTTTGGATTTGTAATATAATTGTATTTCCGCAAACTTTGTAAACCTTTTGGGACCGATGTTGTACTCAATGTTTTTATGAAATATCCAACGATGTGTTTTTAAAACGACACTTTAGGTCGCTCAATATAACTGTGATGTGGTGCTATGACAATCCCCAGTGAATTCCATTCACGCGCAAAATGTAAATTGGGGTGTGAAAATGTGATGGATATAATGGAGTGTGTGGCACCGGTATCAAATAAAGCGAGGACGAATAATCATCAATGAAAAGAGTGCCCGTAATGGTACCTAAAGTGCTCTCCTTTGATTCGAGTAGTAGCATAAACACGCCCAAGAGTAGTTGATCGCTTGATGTAGTTTCCAGAATCACCGGTTCTTCTTAGGGCAATCCTTGATCTTGTGAGTAGTGGAACCACAAGAGAAACATCCACCGCTGGCCTTGAAACACGGTCCGGATGAGCCTTTCCACAAGTAGTACAGATAGGTGGGGAGGCAAACCTCAAATGTCCTTTGTCGACTGAAAGATCCTCAAGCACGACCGATATGATCCTCGAGTGGACCGATCCTTGTTGTAACGCCGGTCATTGTTACCTTGATTCGACGATCATTTCCATTCCTACCAAAGAACTCGCTATCTCGACTCCACGCCTGTGGCGCCTAGAGTCCACATTCCTTCCTCGATCGACCTCACGATCATAACTCCTATCCACTTGACCCTCGAATCATAACTCCCGCCGAATTTCCTTATAATCATTACTTTGAGTCCTACCTTGAATCCGATCACCATCGCGGTTACGCTTGTTGGAACCCGACACCTCATGAAAGATCTCAATGTTACGAGCTGCGCCATTGCAGCCGACACATCCTCATACTCAATATTAAGCGGTCGGTCCAACACCCACTTCTTCGTCCCACTTGAAGTGCTTAGCTTGGCGCCTACCATCTCCAAAGAATCGTTGCCACAAAACTTACCAGCCTCATAAACCTACCCATGTACTCATTAGAGTTCTCATGATCAAACCGGTAGATTGCCCGATAATCCTCTCATACCTTTGTCGCCAAAGATCGTGAAGTAACGGTTATAGAAGATCGTCTTTAAATTCAAATTGTACAAGTAATAGCAAAGCATCTCCTCCTCTTGCTCGCTTGAGTGCCTTCCACCAATTCAAAGCATCACCTTCCAACTTAATGCGACCAAACGAGTCTTAAACTCGTCTCCACAACCCAAGACTTCAAACAACTTCTCAATATGAGTGATCCACCTCGGCCTTAGTGGGAGTAGCGGCGAAGCTAAACAAAAGAGGCTTGAGCTTACCAAACGCCGAGCCAAGTGTGAATGCCGGTGGGTTGATTACCTCCAAAGACTACCCAAGCACCACCGATTACGAATGTTTTGATCACTGTTTCATCATCTCGTGTAGTAAGACCAGGAAAAGAGTGTTGAGAGCATTAGAAATCGCAGCATCCATGTTAGGAGCATCATCATCCCCTTCCGAGTTACCGTTACGACGAGTTTGAACCATCTGAACGATATTCAAACGATTAGCAAAATGAACAAAGGTGAGATACGAAATGGAAGTTCGCAGAGGAATCCTAAGGTCTACCCAATCCTCACAGGTCATAGCCTAAGCTCTAAGGGTCTCAAAACCTAAGCTCTGAAACCATAAATTGTAACGCCCTGACCCGACAAGGGTAAAGGAATCACAAATAATGGTGTCATATCAAAGCAAACACAAATATCCAAAAGAAGTCTTAACATAAATCTCGAAATAATTCAAGTCAACATGACTTCAATACATAGGTCCCAAAGAAAATAAACACCAATAAAATATCCAAATAGTAAAGTCTTAAATGGCATCATAAGATCAAAGCTAAATATCTCTAAGGTAAGTCCACTCAAGACTCATCCCAATAGCAAAACCCGGATCCAATGCTTAGATACCGCCACGGAAGAAAAGAAATGCGGTCGGGCTTCTAAAGCTCAAAGAATGATATAAAAGCAAAGCGAATACGAAACAAAATCAAATACGGAATATAGTGAACGAAAGATAGCAAAATCATAATCATTTTCAAAGTATAAATCGAATTATCGAATAAGTTTTACAGCTTAACTACCACGAGCCCAAAACAAATATCGATCATAATCATATTCATATTCATATTCATATTCACACAAGGCAACATTTGTAGGGAGACCTACCGAGTTATGAAGGACGTGCATGCACGCAAAGATCAATCATCGATAACGAGATAACATATAATGATAACTATTAATGATCTAGGATGCATCCATACGCCCACGTATGCATATTGGTCATATAACATAACTTGAGCTCATAATGATAACGAGATAAGGGCGTGGCGTAACATCACTCTCGCCTAGAGTCATGTCGAGGTGCATCATCGACATGGACATGGAACCCCATGACTAGTGAAATATTTTGCTCGGGTGTCAAACTATCTTAGGTCAAATCGAATGTCATAACCGATACGGATCATATTTTATCGTAAGATTAATCATGTTTTCAAAATCAAAGTTTTCATATCATATAGTTCAAAATCGATGTTTCATAATTCGTAAATCGAGTTCGGATAAGCAACAACTCAAACAAATGTAATGGGGTTCATAGCAAAGGCTTAGGAAACCCTAATATAAAAGCTAACGAGAAGAAAACGTTATAAGGAACCTTCTTTGAAAAGGTCGAATATCATACCTTATTCCAAAGCAAATGACCAAAAGCGTAAATACGGAAAGCAAAGGATTACTCCTTCTTCACGTAACCTATACACATTCACGGTCGTATATGTTATTTATGATTCCATAATTGTTTAAATGATCTTTTAATATTTGGTTTTCATACTTAGTGTATTCAATGATCTTATTACTTTAGAGATTTATGATTAAATGAGACTTAAGTGTTTTATAACAAATATTGTAGATTAAGGTTCATTATTTCATTTATTAAAGTTTAGGGTTAAATGTGAAAATAGTTTAAAAGTCACGACTCACACATGAAATAACGAATTAATACCCTTAGCTTCAAACCCTAATCGACTCTCATTTATGTTCTAGGGTTTTCAATCTTTAATATCATATCAATGTGCATTTACTTTATATGTTACGTCATTTAATGACTCGTTACTTGGCCTAAAATGTATGAAAACAACCTTTCTTTTTATGCTTCACCATGCACGTACTCACACATGCAAATACTTACTCATACGTTACTTATACACATATTATACGTCAACTTTTATATCCATGCACGTTTATGATTTCATGTGACGACAAAAGTTACTTATTACTCGGATTAGTTACACATTTACACACACATGCACAATAGCTTAGACTAGATATGACCACGTACTACGTTTACATATCAACAAGCTCACTTGACTTATAAAACACACGCATGATACACGGTTCGCAAACCATTTAGGGTTCGGCATGCATGGTTCGGTTCACACCTCAATCTAGGGTTTAGGTTTTACATGACCTTACTCGCTTAACACACTTTCAAAACCCTCACATGGTTCGCTAACATGTAGGTTTCGCTAACATGTTTTACGCAAACCCTAGCTCATCTACGATCTTACTTAATCACGTTTGCATGTTTTACCTTGTCCGATTCATGATGTATGTGGTTCGGTTTTCTTAAGCTCGACATATCTATGATCCGATTCAAATAATACATATTCAATACATGTTCTCTTAATTTTATAAGGTTCAATTCATATTGGTTTGTTTTCGGTTTGCATAAGGTTCGGCCAAAAGAAAAGAATACAAGATCGGCTAAAAACAAACATGATACAATACATTATACGTTAGGTGTTATCAAAAGAAGACGAGAAGATCATTGTTATACCTTAGCTTGTTGGACACAAGGTCTCGACACCAAGGAAGTTGGTTCGGCCGAATAGGAAGAAAAGAGAGAGGCAAAGAAAACTAGGGTTCCAAATTGTGTTTATGTGTTGTATAAATAGGTAGTACAAATTTCGTTAGGCTTTAGATGGGGTGGGCTTCTTGGGTCCAACCGAACAAACAAAACTCACGCCCAACTGGCTCTCTTGGACTCTCTACTCACTAGTCCAACCGGACAAAATTACACGGCCCAACATGGTTCACCAAATAAACGAAAACAAGGCCTAAACGATTGGCCCAACTATTTACGCGAGACGTTTAACTTTCGATCGTACAATGTCGATCACGTACACATATTCGTTAAGTTTTAATTATTGATAAGTTAAGTTTTAATTTCGTTGAATGAATATAAATGTCTTTTACGTATTTTATAAATTTCGATTTCAAGGGTATTTTAGTCTTTATTTATGTTTTAGATTTTCAGGTTTTACATCAACCCAGTTTCAACCTTAAATCAGCAAATCAGAACTATGCCACCATTTAAACTGCATCTTTGACTTTAGTTGACCAAGGAGCGATATTGCTTGAAACTGCTAAATAAGCCTACTTAAAAGCTATCAGAAGCTTAAGTAAGCTTATTTGAATTAGAAATAGGCTAATTGAAACCTGGACTTAAGAACATTTGCACTGATTTTAAAACAGGGAACATAAAAACAAGATTTTGGTTCAAACTTCAAATTAACACTTGAAATTAAATTACAACTGATAAAACAGGTTTAGCTTAGTACAATACAGAAGGAAATTACACATTTAGAACTAATTTTTAAGACATTGAGATTAAAGTCTACATGAAAGAAAAATAAGAACTAAAAACTACTCCTTTTTCCTCTATTTATCATCCAAAAGCTTTCTCTCACATCTCTGATCATTTCCCAACAAAAACATGAGCCATTGGATTGGTCAAAGTGCTCCAAGCCGTCGATGTGAATTTGGCGCCAAAAAGATATTGCAAATGGTTCTGATAGCTTGGACAGGAGAGAGAGCATTAAATGCATCTTGGTTTGTTGTGGAGGTGGAGGGGACAAATGATGGTGAAGGTTAGCTGGAGGTGAGGGGTGGCTGAATTTGCAGAGAAGTGGGTGAAGAAGAGGAAAAGGAGGAAAAGGGTGAGCGGGGTTTGACCTGGTTTGACCGGTGTATATTATTAAGCGAGGGTTCAAGTTGGGGTCAAGGGTTGTTTTGGCCGGCTCAAGGGTCAAGTGTTTGGATTTGGAATTAATACACAAGGACCATTCTTGTAATTTGGCAGAACTTGAGGGACCAAAAATGTAATTTTCCCAAACTTATCAAAAGGGCCAAACATGCCAAGTTTCATTAGTACAAGGACCATAAAAGATAATTTTCCATTTTTTTAAACTTCCAAGGACTATTTTTGCCAATTTTGAAACTTGAAGGACCAAACTTGTAAATTCTCCAAACTTTTACCCAAGGATCATTTTGATAAATTTTGATTTTGAAAGGACTTGGGTTGACTTTTATTTCAAAACAAATGCTCGGGACCGATTTTGTCAAAATTTGAAAGTTCGTGGACCGAAACCGCCAATTATGCAAACTTAGCTCGCTTTTTATCCGATTTTAAACATTTTGCATCGAAACATATAAAATACAATCCTTGGATATATTTTGTATTTTGTCGCATATTTGAGTGTTTTTAAGTGTTTTGCGCTCAGATTGACAAAAATGATGAGTATTTACACACTCATCAATCCCCACACTAAACTATTGCTAGTCCCTAGCAATCTTTTGAGAAAACTTAATGGATTTGAATCTCTTTACCAAAAGCCATTACCTCGGAGTAGCCAAATGTTTCAGTTCAAGTAAGAACTATGGTACATCGATAACCATATGATTTTGAGCAAACCACCGACTTCCAACGGATTTGATTTGTCTTTACCGAAGCCGCTTTGCTCGGACTAGCCAACTCTTAGATAAAATATCTTTGGTGAGTCTATTACGAAATATGGTTTTCCAACGCCTTTACCACAAGCCATAAACTTGCGGGCTAGCCAACTCTTCACTAATTAAAGATATGGTGAATGAACACCATACAATTTTGGGCAAATTGCAAGTCGTCAACGGATTTGAGATATCTTTACCAAGAGCCGCTTGCTCTCGGATTAGCCAATCCTTTTGTTTATTAGACATGGCGGATCGATAATCAGAAGTGAGTAAGTGCAAAACACTTACTCCAAAAAAATTTGGCCAAAATGGGAGAATTGGGTGGTATAATTACATGATAAAATTCGAGAATTCCCCCCCCCCACACTAGAAATGAATATTGCCTCAATATTCAAAGTACCGCGGTTATGCCAAACATAGAACGAAAAGGGAAATACTACGGCCATTATTTTATTTTTGATATATACACATTTTTTTAATTAGAAAACTTATATACAACAATGGGGTACTCCCCACACTAGGTGGTAGAAAGTAGAAAGAAGTCCGAAATATGGGTGAAAACCCATATAGTGTGCTATTGTTTTTGATTCCCGAGTCGCTAGCTTGACTCGACCCGCATTCATTGGTTCATGGGAAGCAAAGTGGAAGAAACAATCTCCATCGGACTTTCATTCAAGATGTTTGGACAAACATTTGAAGCACGTGAAAGTTCCACACCGATGAGATATATTCCTACTCAAGATAATGGTACATGGAGATGCCGGGATCAAAGATAATGTCTTCATTCCCAAGGAGTGAAGAACAGAGAAGTGATGAATATATGAAGAAAAGAAAGAAAATCATGATAAAAATCATGACTAACTCTTCATCCTCAATAGGAGAATTCATAGTTTCATGAATCTCATCGGTTAAGCTCGCTTGATCAAGACATATTATGGGTGTGTCTAGATCAAAGTAGAAATTATCATACTCGCGGAGATATGATATGAGTGAGTTCACCGCGAACTCCTCAAAAGTAAATGATTCATGATCGGGAGAGAATTATGAGAATGAGAAGTGGTACCGCCACCAATCTTCTCTCCCATATTATCAAAACAAAGGCTTTCATTTCGGGAGTAGAATCATCGGAAAGAATGTCACTATCCTTAATGGGGATAGGATATGAAATAGGCTTTTCATTAAAAGCCTCGATTCTAGAAATGAGAAGATTAACATTCAATAATGTAAGACGAAGAGCTTCGCCTTGGATTATTTCTTCATCATTCTCTTCTCCTAAGTCGACAAGCTCATAAGGTAATTCCCCACATAACTTATGTCTCCACAAGATAACGAATCGTCCTCATCGAATCGAGAACATCTCAATATGATCATTTTGGAAGACAAGAGGAGGAGGATATCACACATGATCAAGAATTCCTCGTGACTCTCTTGGAATCGGGACAAGGTTCTCAACACTAGACTTTATGAATTCGTATGATTCCTTTTCGTGAACAAGTCAAGATGCTCGCCCCCATGCTCGGAGAGTGAGTGTGAACCTCGGGTGTGATAACAAAGAGACCGAGGAGTTGAGAAGGACTAGCGCTATGGATTCTACAAGTTCCATTATTTCTCACCGCTAGTGATTCATTCATATTCTTTTCTCCCTGTATTTCCAAGGATGGAATCTCAACCGATGAACTTGATGAATCTTTATAAAATTGTAGAATATCAAGGGTATCTTCATCATCACCGCCATCGAAATGAAACGGAATCGAGAGCTAGATTTAGCTACTTTTGTATTTCAATTAATTCCCTAATAGAGTTTTCACCGGCAACTGGGAATCTAATTTAGCACCGCTCTTCACCTAACAATTCTTCCATGGATTTTGATTTGGATTATCTTGGGAATGTTTACATTCCTTCAAATCTTTCACTAAATCCAAAAGATCAAGGAGAAGATTTTGAGGAAGTGGCTTAGGTGAGGTGGTGCCCGATTCATTTGGTACTCGTAGAGGTTGGTCATGATACTGAAGAGTCGAATTGTTACAAGGAAATGGATTCCTTGTTTGACAATCGAGCTAAAGTGTGGACCTCCACAAGACTCACAACAAAATGATTGTTGTGGTCGGACATGTGAATAATATGGAATTTGGTCATTTTCAAAGTCCCGAGTGTTACCGAAACTGCTCATAGACAAACGTGTTCCGGTTTGACACTCAAGTTCTTGATGAGGACCTCCACAAAATTCACATGAATATGTCTCGAATCTCATGATGTGGTAGCCGATGGAATAAATCGATCGTGTCATGGTAAGAATAGGGATCTTGGTTATGATGCACCCATTTCCCGACTCTACCATGCTAAAACCGAGACAGTTATCATCATTATGAGGGCCACCACACCATTGACAACCAAGAAGGTGAGGATAAGACATAGAAAGAATCAAAGGGTTCCAGAGGGTAAGAAATGAAGAATCAAAAGGGTAAAAGGGTAAAGAGGAATATTTTTGGTATTTTTGAAAACATGTTGTAAAACAAAGAATGAAAATATTTTTGGTAATCGTTTAGTCAAACGAATTAACTTCACGATAATTTTGGTTTTATATGAAAATAAGGAAATATGGACAAAGATGGTAAATATACAATGGGTGTATATTCAACAATCACTTATGCTTCAAATTGTAGTACGCAAAGACACCTCCCGTGGCGCCAAAATTTGATTGGTCCCAAACAACAACCCAAATCAACCGTGAATGGTCAACAAGATTCAATCACTTGAGAACGCAATAGAGGAGTTTAGTGTATCCCGGTCGTTAAGTCCCAACGAGGTGTAAACCGAATACAACGAATTTGTGATCGGGTGAATATTGAACAGAAAAGGTTATGATTGATTACACTAAGGAGATTAAATCTAATAAAGATTTTGAAGTCATTTTAATTCTATATTTAAAATCGATTAACGTTTAAAACCTAAAACGACGTTTAAATAAAATTACGAACGCATTTAAATAAAACGTGAAAATAAAGAAGTAAATACCTACGGATATGGAAAATACATTTTACAATCCTAATGATGCAAGAAAATTATTGGAAATTTAAAACTAATTTTTGGATTTTTCTTGATTTAATTTGAATTAAAACTAATTTTAAATATTTAAAACTAATCTAAAATACTAGAAATTATGAAATTAAAGAGGAAAACTGTGAAACTATTATTCAAAAATCTAAAATGACTAAATAGAATTTTCAAAACTAATTTTGTATTTTTCGATTTATATTCTAATTTCTATGATTTAAAAACTATTTAAAATTAATTAAATGGCTAAAATTACAAATTTAACTAAGAAAAATCTGAAAAATTATTTTTTGCTTTTTATATTTATCTTAATCTATGAAAATTGAAAACTTATTTTTTGAAGCTTTTCGATTTATTTGTAATAAAAGCTATTTAAAAGTCTTAAAACCGATTTAAAATAAGAAAATTAGCAAACAAAGGATGAAAAATTATGAAAAATTCAGGAAAAGTCTAAAATTATATTATAAATCTATAAAAATATAAAAACTATGCTTATGTGTAAGAAAATGAAACTCGATTAGTAAACTGCTTGAGAATAAGCACTTAAAATAAGCTAATAAGCACTAGAAAGCACAAAATGAACACGTAAGCTAAACTAGGCTATAACTACTCTAAAACCACTCATTGCAACTACTCCTAACCTCAAATAAGCAAATCACTAAGGATTTGAGCTAATTACCACTTAAGCCAAACAGCCTATCTGTCTACTTTTAAGCTAAAGTACCAGCTTATTCAATAAGCTAATGTGAAAACCAAAACTGGAGACCTAAAGACCACCAAATTAACTATCTCAAGAACAAGTTTCACCACTAGTGATCAAAAACAAGACCTGCACAAGGTTCTGAAGTTGCTGATTCACACTCAGACAGTGAAAAGTGAGTGGCAAATCAACTCTAAAGGAGAGTCGATTAAGAGCTTATAAAGGCTTGAGAAAATTCAACAAAAATCGATTAAAAACTTAACCAACTCAAGTTATTTGTCCCGATTTTCAACAAAATTGTTCCGTAATCAAGCTATGAAAATCAACAAAGTTTGGCAAAACCGACTTAACTCACTTTGACTTTTGAAACAGAAATTGCATTTGACCAAACCGATATTTGAATCCAATTTATGAACCGAAATGATGTAGCAAGCTATAATAAAGCTAAATTAAGCTACCCTATGAATTCTAAACACAATTCAAGCTTATGATCTCCTAATTTCTAACCGAATTGGAAACTAGGATGATTTAAATTGATTTTGACTTTTATGATTCTAAGGTGCAAAAATATGAGCTAAATGACTTCTATAGAACTAATATGAACCGATGCATCAATTGATTAACACTAACCTTACCTCTAACACGATTTAAGAGCAAATCCAAACACTAGTTAAATGACCGAAATGCAAATCCTCTAATCAATATCACTTCCAAACCAAGTCTAACCTCAAATCAGAATCAAGCAACTAAGTATTAATCTGATTTGATGCAGAAATGACAGATATGAAATAGAAATGTAAATTAGCACTTACATTAATCCTGTCACAATGACATGCTCATATAACCAATGAAAAAGTAACCTAAATCTGTTTATCAACCCAAATCAACTGTCATCAACCCAGTTTCAAGCTTAAATCAGCAAATCAGAACCATGCCACCATTTAAACTGCATCTTTGACTTTAGTTGACCAAGGAGTGATATTGCTTGAAACTGCTAAATAAGCCTACTTAAAAGCTATCAGAAGCTTAAGTAAGCTTATTTGAATTAGAAATAGGCTAATTGAAACCTGGACTTAAGAACATTTGCACTGATTTTAAAACAGGGAACATAAAAACAAGATTTTGGTTCAAACTTCAAATTAACACTTGAAATTAAATTACAACTGATAAAACAGGTTTAGCTTTGTACAATACAGAAGGAAATTACACATTTAGAACTAATTTTTAAGACATTGAGATTAAAGTCTACATGAAAGAAAAATAAGAACTAAAAACTACTCCTGTCTCAGCTCCTTTTTCCTCTATTTATCATCCAAAAGCTTTCTCTCACATCTCTGATCATTTCCCAACAAAAACATGAGCCATTGGATTGGTCAAAGTGCTCCAAGCCGTTGATGTGAATTTGGCGCCAAAAAGATATTGCAAATGGTTCTGATAGCTTGGACAGGAGAGAGAGCATTAAATGCATCTTGGTTTGTTGTGGAAGTGGAGGGGACAAAGGATGATGAAGGTTAGCTGGAGGTGAGGGGTGGCTGAATTTGCAGAGAAGTGGGTGAAGAAGGAGGGAAAAAGGAGGGAAAAGGGTGAGCGGGGTTTGACCTAGTTTGACCGGGTGTATATTATTAGGCGTAGGGTTCAAGTTGGGGGTCAAGGGTTGTTTGGCTTGGCTCAGGGTCAAGTGTTTGATTTGGAATTAATACACAAGGACCATTCTTGTAATTTGGCGTAACTCGAGGACCAAAATGTAATTTTCCCAAAATTATCAAAAGGGCCAAACATGCCAAGTTTCATTAGTACAAGGACCATAAAAGATAATTTTCCATTTTAAACTTCCAAGGACTATTTTGCCAATTTTGAAACTTGAAGGACCAAACTTGTAAATTCTCCAAACTTTTACCCAAGGATCATTTTTGATAAATTTTGATTTTGAAAGGACTTGGGTTGACTTTTATTTCAAAACAAATGCTCGTGGACCGATTTTGTCAAGATTTGAAAGTTGAGGGACCTAAACCGCCAATTATGCAAACTTAGCTCGCTTTTTATCCGATTTTAAACATTTTGCATCTCAAACATATAAAATACAATCCTTGGATATATTTTGTATTTTGTCGCATATTTGAGTGTTTTTAAGTGTTTTGCAGTTCAGATTTGACCAAAAATGATGAGTATTTACACACTCATCACCATGTCTTTAATTATCCCCACCGGATATGCAACACTACCATCCACTAGACCTAAGATGGTTTCCTTTGGTTCTATCTTACCTAAGTTAAGGCTTCTATGGAGGGACAATGGAACAAGATTGATGCATGATCCTAAGTCGGCTAGAGCATCGAGAGGTTTGGAAGTTCCAAGCCTACATGGAAGAGTAAATAGCCCGGGATCGTCTAACTTTTTAGGTAGATTATTCCGCACAAAAGCGGACCCATGTTTTCCAAGTTTAAGTTCTAAGTCATATTTTTCTTTTAAAGCATTATAATAAGGTGCATGAGCTAAGACTTCAAGAACCGGTTTTCTTGATGGAGTTCCTTGTACTCCTCCTCTAGAATAGGGTTGGGTTCTCGTTGAAGGGTTTCTCAAGAGTAGGTTCTACCAATGGTGCAGGCCTTGGTACCTCATTTTGGATGGCTTGGAACCCTTTTGATAGCATTTACCGAGTGAACTGTTAGGTGTGAGGGCATGGATGCGCACTCTCCCATGGTGAACAAGAATATGAAGTCGGCAAATCGAATTCACTTTTGGGTTCTTTATAGTGTCACTTGAAGTGCTCCAATTTCTCATTCATTAAAGGCTTTTAAGAGAGCATCAAGCTTGTTTGTCATCTCGCCTTGTCTTTGCTTAAATTTTTGAGGAGACTAAACGTTCAATTTTTACGCGAAATTCAAATTTTGGTATAACTTGGAAAATTTTGGTCAAAAATTCAAATTTTTTCGATCAAATTTGGCGTCAAAATTGTCATAACTCAAATTTTTCATACGACTTAGAATTGATTTTTACAGTGAATTTCAAATTTTGGGCGAAAAATTTTTACGACCAAGGTTACGAGTAAGACTTTCAGAAAAACTTCAAACCGAGCTTAATCTTCATCAACCACACATCCTTTATCGTTGAATCGATCCTACATCAACTTTATCATAACATACCTTCATCAATGGCAACTCAACAAGACATTCATGCAGCCGGTGCCGAGAACCGTCCTCCTATGTTGGCAAAAGGTGGTTATCTTCAATGGACAAGTCATATGCTTCGTTACATAAAGATCAAACCTAATGGGAAACTCATGATTCAATCCATTCAGAATGGACCCTTTAAGCCTCGACAAGTCCATGTCCCTGGAAATGCTGATGCAACACCTCCCATCCCACCATCCTCTCGTCTTCAAAATGAATCAGAATACACCGAAGAGGATAAGAAGCAAGTCGATGCAGATGACATGGCAATTCATATTATCCAACTGGGTTTACCAATAGACATCTTTGTCATTGAGAGACAGCCAGAAACCGCTTTCGATATGTGGGAACGTGTTAGACGGCTTTGTCATGGAATGTAAATTGGTCAACAAGACATGGAGAACAAGTCGCTAATCGAATGGGAAAAGTTCACTTCAACCTGTGAGAATCCATTGAATCCTACTATGGAAGGTTTTGTACTTTGATGAATGAGCTTATCGTAAACAAGTTGACACCCGAACTATCGCTCAAAACATCAAGTTCCCGCACAATCTTCCGTAAGAATGGGGACGATATGTCACTATTGTCAACCAAACAAAAGACTTACATTAGGTGAACTTTGATCAACTAAATGATTTTCTCAAACAAAACCAAGTCAAGTAAATGAAGTCGAAAGAAAGATTGGCAAAGAATCAATATCCATTGGCACTCATTGCAAAGACTCGCCATGATGAACTCACAACAACAAGCTTCATCATCTTCCACTAACAACAACTTGCAAAGAATACATTCCACAACCACAAGTCGCTATCCTCAACAACAATTCTATCCACAAGAACAACAAGTCATTCAACAACATCAAGATCCACAATATCGTGAACAAGGAATCACCGATCCTCGTTAGGTCACTAGTTTTACAAACACAAGTAATATAGAAAGAGATAAGGCGATTGAACAAGTAAAACACACACACACACAAGATAATAATACGGTTAGGCGTAGATGTGTAATGAGAGAAATAATTGAACAACCAACCCTCAGTGAGGGTTTACATAAAATATTTATAGGAGGAAAGCTAGGCAACACTCCTAGTTTCCATCCTTTTCTTAATGGACTAAGGCCTGAGGCTTATGGGCCTTCTACATAAGCTCAAGGCTAATTGCAAACATAAAGGCCATAATAAAGCTAACTATTACATATCAATTACAAACACTTGATTATGGTTTAGAGTGATTCCAACAATCTCCCCTCAAGTGTTGGTGATGAACGGTAAAGGCGTTGATGTAATAGTAGCTCGACGCCTTCGACATTCTTCTTCTTGTGAGAAGAATTGCCTTGATTCGAACAATCTCCCGGTGTAGAGATAGTTGTCTTTGAACAGCTTATGCTTTGACGTCATCTTTAACTTTGTTCTTTGATCATTGTTCTTTGTGATGAAAGTGATAGTATGTTGTAGTCTCGCATCAAGTCTCCGCTCAGTGTGCGCTTCGCTACTCCAAAGGTCACCACGCCATTCTTCAACATGCTCACACGCCTTTGACGTTGGAATTCAATACCGATGAAGTTCTTTAAGTCTTTAACTTTGTAGATTCTTTGGTTTGACGAAGAATCATTCTGATCGTTGTGTTGCTTCGAATAGAACTTCCATTAGTGATGATGTTGGCGTGAGCATGAGAAGAATCAAGACGATCATCCCGCCCGTAGATTCCATAAGAAGAAAACATTTCAAACGGTTAGTAATAAGCGTGTTCCAAGACTTACAAGTTTGAACTTGAGAGTGTTAACAAGATAGTGTGAAAACACAACTCTAATTTACAAAGGCCGCTCTCGAACTGGAGTCCCACAAGTGAGATAACGCGATGTACCAAGTACATCTACAGCTCAGATTAGTCACGAGGTACACCAAGCATCACCTCACGATCAGACCGTTTGAGACACACCCGTGTAATCCACGAGGAGTTATCGGTGACTGCCGTCGTGGTCGTTGATGTTGGCCCCGGCAGAGTTTCCATTCAATCACCGAGGATCACAGATGTGAACCTCTCATAAATGTTCTCGATGCATTGCTAAGATCCGTGAAGGACACGATAATGTACCACCGAAATTCTTATTGTTGAACGTCAAGTGATAAAATGTCAAGTGTACCTAAGAGATCTTTGATGAATCTCGTGGCTCTAGACTTAATAGTGCGCTTTGGTTTTCCCGAGCGGAGACTAGGGAGAGGTCTCCTTCAATACCAGCGATCTCTAAGAGAAGGCCAATAGTTTATGTAGGGTTCCTGTGAGATTGAAACAAGCTTCGCTGAGAGAAACTTGAGTGGCTATAAAGGTTTAGTGCATGCGCCATCGGGTCCATGACGACTCTTAATCTTCAATACCGGTGTCACTAAGTGACAACCAAGAGTATATGAATTGAACCCGTGTCCGCCTAAGTTGAATAACTGAGGGCTATATCTTTTCACCCTTTTCTTTGCATTTCTTTTTATTCTTCAACTCCTTCTTTCTCCGATTCTCATTTTCTCCTTTTTATAATCATACCTAAGGACTTCAAGTACTAACTATTTTGTGATGTCCTTGGGTAGATCCCTCCGCCTCTGGCGATCATAGACAGTTATTCCTAACGTTAGTCACCTTATAACTCCATGACTAACCTATGTTGCCATTAAAACCACAGCTGTGAAGAATCTCTCAAAGGGTTTGTAAATGAAAATCATGTTTTGAACCACCGAGAGATAGGATTTTGCATAAATACTCCCCTTCACATGTGCTTAAGAGTTTTAACGGTTATTTGCACAAAGAGGAAAGAGCGCACTTTTGAATTGATCCACTCAAGATAGACAATCCCCGCGAGACACGGTTACATTGCATAGTTAAAGAGTTACATTGTCGCCTTTTAGGTGACAACTAGCTCTAATAACTACCTTGAAGGTGTAAACAAACCTCGAAAGGTTGTCAAACCCGTCGAGTTCATGTCTACCAAGAGTTTCTCGAATGGTACTTTCTACTCGGACAAGTCCTTTCATGAGACACGCTTACATTACTAGCTTAACTAGCTTGAAATTATTACCCGTCCAGACAAGTCTTTTCGAGTTATAACAGCTTTAGTACCGTCAATTCAGAGGTTAAGTCTATTACACAAAGATTCATTTGCATTTACACAACATATTTCTTATCACATAGTTTTCTCCCTCAAAAATGGCATATAAAATGTTATTTTTGAACGGTTGAGAATAAATATGACCATTTCGAGTGTTGCGGGAAGATGACCACTATGAACAATTTGTGAACAAAGTTATAACTCAAATACTCCCCTCAACAAGTGATATAAACGGTTGAGGTTTTGAAAATCATACGGAAGTACTTGTTCTTTTGAGCAAAAACCTTGAAAATGAAAGGTTTGATAGGTTTTACTCAAAAGTAAGAAGCTTTCGCTCCTTTTATAAGGATTGTGGCAATCAAGCGCACTACGTGGTCCTTTCTTGACAATTACGGGTTGTACAATCATTATGTGTGCACAAGCCATTGACATACATAATCACACATCCAAATTTATAATGAGAGAAACAATTCAAGGGTACCGTGAAGTCCAAGGATGTCGCCAGAGTGCGAATGTATGCTGATAGTCGGTGATGTTGATCCCGGTCGACCACCAACAAAGCTTTCCATCGCTCGAATCGATCCTTCAAACAACCTTTCATCAATCATTCGATGATCCTCCTCACATCCCCGCGATCCCGAGAATTCCATCGCTTAGAGACCCAATCTTTTGACGATGTCCTTCAACCTATAGGCTAATCCGTCCCTAACCATCTTCAAAATGTGATCCACAAACTTGTGAAGTTCACTACACGCCATTAAGCGCTTTTGTAGTTCACTACGGTAAACGACGCCAAAGGTTTCTTGATGAGTGTATATTGTGAGAGCGGTTGATGTCGGGAAGATCTAGCCGAGGTGGTGTGAAGTTGACACGTCCGATAAGATTCAACCGCCATTTGAAGATCTTCTACACGCCCTTGATGACTATGTGTCGATGAAGATGAGCAAAGGACTTGATGAATTCACGTTGTACTTGGTTGAAAATTTCCTCATGCGACCTTGTACTTTAGCAAGGTACATGTCTTCAATGTCGTTGATAGACAAATTCTCAAAGTCGCCTTCAGAGAAAGCATAGTCCTTTCATCTTGTCGTTTGACCACGATATTCTTAAGAAAGGTGTAGTCCCACTTAGATGACGTAACAACATGTTTGATGGCAACGATATCCTTAGTATTGAACACCGCATGTTGAGACTTTTGAACCCCGACATCACGTAGTAGATTCTTCGCGTTCCGCCAATGATGAATCCGTACATTGCATCTCGGTCGTATGCTTCCACTTTGTCGAGAACAAGTGATTGGCACGCCCTCGATGGCTATGCGCTCGAGTATATAGTCACCGAAATGGAAGTGTCAACGATGTAGCGTATTTCCTTGAACTATCGCCACCATGTAGAAGAAATTCCGTGTCTTTGTTGAAGAAATATATGAATGGAATCCTAGGTTCATTTGGTTGGCCGATTGTTGGTAGAGGTCTTGACCAGTCGGTGTAGTATGGAGGGTTGTCCCGCTTAGTGAAGTCGACGTTTGCTTCGGGTTGAGCCAATCCATGTTGTTAGACATGGCTCGAGCTATGTTCTCAAGGTGATATTCGACCTCGATGGCACTTTCGAGTCGTTTTTAACAGCTTGAAATGCTTCATTTTGATTCGCTCAACTCGGATTTCGCCATCTTCTTCACATGGAACTTTTCTTGCAAAATTTTGCATGCTCCAATGTATTACCGCTCACCAAATTCGACCTTCTTCGTGGTGGGAGTGTTGTTAACAAGAGTAGAGAACCATTCAAATTCTTCGCTTTATCGTCATCTAGCCATGATAACGACGTCAACCATGGGTGCCTTCTTCTTCTTTTCGAAGGCCTAGATGATGATTCGGTTTCTAAACTTGTTTGGGAGAGGTGGGTTGTTGTAGGGCTCAAGGACCTCTTCATCGCCACCACCCGTATACTCAAAGTGATCACCGCTCGAGTCGGGGTGGTAACTCGAATCGATCCCGAGGTTTATTTGTAGAATAACGGGAGGATACCTTTGTTGAGTGGGAGTCCGTTGGAGAGGAGGTAACATAGAAGATGATTCACCGACTTCTTCCGACGCTTAGCTACATAATTTTATCCCGATCCTTATCTTCATCGCCTCTAGGACGCTTAGGCCTTCGCTCGAATCTACATGCTTCTTGGAGTTGGTAGTCCAAGAATGCTTGAAACAGCTTTCCTTCATCGAAGTAAATGTCCCGCATCGCTTAGACATTTGTGTGACAAGCTTGGCCACCAATTCATTATCCGAGAAAACTACAGGATCGATGGATTTATTGTGATGGTTAAAGGTGTTGATCTTATAGTTTGCTTGGCTATCTCGCATAAGATTTGGATATAGTTGTCTGTAAACATCTCCTTTGTGACTTTAGGAACGATATTCTGAAGGTACTTGTTAGTTTAACCTTCGATCATTTCGTTCAGCTCCTCTTGACGATGACTTCTCATGAATTCCTGGATAAACTTCCTTTCTTCTTGCATCTTGTCATTCGTATTTGTTTATTGAGAAAGTTTAGCTTCCTATATACCATGTCTTTCTTTCTGACTTGTTTGACAGCTTTCACAATTTTTTCATGTGTATGAGAAATCCAAGATCGAGGTGGTTTCTTCACTGATTTGGATGATGATTTGGTTGATCTCTTTGATGGTGGTGCTTGAGGACTTGGAGGTTTTGGTACTGAAGGATTGTCATCCTTTGCAGTTTAAGAGTATGTAATCTCTTCATCTCGTCGTCACCTTTCGAGCTTTCATTCAAAAGCTTTCTTTCTCGGGCTTAGGGATTGGGATGGAGTAGCTTCCTTAGGAATGTCCTTTTACTAGGAGGATTCCTTTGGGAAACTTCCTTTGACTTTCGTAACTTATC
Source organism: Chrysanthemum lavandulifolium (assembly GCA_022545495.1). Classification (NCBI taxonomy): domain Eukaryota; kingdom Viridiplantae; phylum Streptophyta; class Magnoliopsida; order Asterales; family Asteraceae; genus Chrysanthemum; species Chrysanthemum lavandulifolium. The sequence goes on along the minus strand of CM040243.1, from coordinate 59,892,533 downwards.
GCACTTCCAAAGACTTCCTCTTCTTGTTCTCCGAGTAGGAGTTCCCAAGGTTTTCATCAAGATGACCAACTTTGCCTTCTTTTACCGCTACTAGATACCTTTTATACGCTTCAAGCTTCTTGAGTTCTTTAGATGTAAGGTCATCGTAATACAAAGACCGCTTTTTGTTGACGATTCTTTGATTCTCGATCGATAGTGTAGGTTCACCAACATATCGTGATTCTCCGGGTCGTTGAGCCTCGTGGAATATCGGATTAAGTCCAAGTGCTCTCGGATCAACAATTTTGTGTATCCGACATAGGAATCTTTGAGCCAAGTTTCTTATGAAATGACATCATATCTTCCCATAACAAAGGTTTCGATTTCGATGTCCTTTTGTTGATTAATGACCGTAAGATTTGTAGTTCCATGAGCTTGGGATGCTCATAGCCACTATCACGACCAGAGACCAATTTGGTGATGATGAGGTAGAGGGTTCTCCACGGTTGAGGAATGTTCTTAAGCTCTACATGAGAGTGCTTAGTAGCAATTCCTCAAGCTTCATCATAGCCAATATCTATCGTGAATCAAGAACTGCTCCTCGGTAGGTGTGGCAAAGAAGTCGGTTGGCTCGATTTCAGAATGAGAAGAACAGTTCGTAAGTCCGCATGAGTGATGGTGACTTGTTTGTGATTAAGTGTCACATTCATCGCACTTTGACCGATGATCCTCCGCATAGAATTCCATAATTGCCGAATGTAGATTGCATCAGAAAGTGGCAGTGTGAGAGCATGTTCGGTAGGGATGATTCCTTAGAATATCCACAAGAATGAGACAAGAAGATTCGAGCATGTGAGGGTTTCAAAGTCAACCCTAAGGTTATTCTTTTCAATCTTTCTGATAGCCATTTGGGAAGATATCGCAATAGTGAGAACCTCGTGCATCCACATTCATTTGAGCGACCATGTCGTGATCTCAAATAACATTAGCCAAAAGAACCAACATATCGAAAGACATAATGTTAGTCAACGTAAGGTTTTATTGTCTAGTTATTGAATATACAAAGGTCAATGATTGTTACGAGTCCTAAGTCACTTGTTTGTCCAATAGTCCAATGACGTCGTGAAATGTTTCGTGAGTTAGTTAACTTTAAGTTTTAAAGTTTATTTTATCACTTATTGTTCACAACATATCAAACGATTAAGTTTATTAGTGACATTATTGGATTCGTGACGTTATGATTAGTTTATTTACAAGTTTGTACACGTAACAATTCATAATGAAGGTCAATCAAGGCATAGGAGTAGATTAGGCAAAGTTACGCCGTAAATGTAAGAAGTATATGCGTAGGCGTAGGCTTATGCGTGGGATCCTTACTTACGCGTAAGAAATGTTACGCGTGGGAAAAGGGACCTTATGCGTGGGGCTTACGCAGGCGATAAAGACCTTACGCGTAAGGCTTACTCGTGAGTAGACCTTATGCGTAGAGTCATCACACGCATATCCTTCATAGGATATCAGAAGATATTAGTTTTCACTTACACATCAAACCATAACACAAAGTGGGCGATAAGGAATTCTAGAGAGAAAGTTAGAGGTTTAGGGAACTTAGTGAGAGAAAGTGAAAGATATTATTATGAGCTCCAACTCTCTACCTTGGGAGGTAGAGAGTATTTATAGTCTTACATAAAATGCCACACAACGGGCCGTGGATCGTGCATACAGCTGGTAAAGACCCGTCCGTCCTCCACGGTGTTACTTAACTAAATACTACTTAACATAAAATAACTACGACTACGAGCTTAACGATTACAAATACTTGAGGTGACCGACTCTTTAATACCGGAATTTCTAATTCCTAACAATCTCCCTAAGGAGGTCACCTCAATCATGTACTAAAATTACATTGAATACAAATAGATATTACATTATCAATTGTTCTTGCATTCTTGTTGTAGTACTTTGCTCCTAAGCTCGTAGTCATTGATTCTTCTCATTGCATGCTTGGTTACTCCAAGTGGAGGTCTTTACCGATCCACGTGATAATAAATTTGAGCCACTTTTGAGATCATCACCAACAAAAATCTCTCGAGACATCCATTGTGGTGTTGGTATTAAATGATTTTGTGACATTCGGACCGACATGCTCACATTCGGATCATGATATCTTCTCATCGAGTAGCGGAAGCTTTCGTTGATTCATGATATTGGCGCAGCAGAAAGCGTAAGCATGGAGTGAAAATATCGAGTCATTGATGCACTAATCATGATTTCTTTAGAGATGAATGTATTGTGTGAGCATGCGGCTATGGATTGACCGCTTCATTCGAACAACAAGCAAATGTCGGGCGTACTGCATACAACAGCTTAGCAATAAAGCGCATAAAAGTGTCTTTGACCACTTTAGTTGAATTGAGGTACACGCCCACTTGTTCCCGTTAATCAAGACATGTACCGCCTGTGATCGTGTATAATTCAAGAATTTCCTTGACAGGTTTCGCAATGCTTTAGCTATTCTCAAACCGAACGCCTCAAAGAAGACAACACGGAGTGAGTGAACCAAATGAATTTAAGTCCACCGATTGATGAAAAGAGATTTGAAAAACAATCGTGTATTGCTCAATAGAAATTGTTTTTGCAATACAACGAAGGTTTTATTGAAAATCAATTATCAATCATAAAAACACCTTTTGGTTTGAAAAATTAGTACACGGTCGATGTGCTAAAGAAAAGAGTTATTAAGTACAAAGACCGCTTTTTCAAAGGTATCCGTCAATCCATAACTCGAACCGTGATTGATTCAAGAGATTGAATCGCCCATTGTTTCGCTCAGCTTGTCACATGGTTGATCTATATAATAGATCTCACATGCCACCTACCAGAGCTTGTTTGATGTTGGCTCCGAAGGCTTTCCATCTTCATTGTGAATATGTAAACACATCACTCGGATGTTCGCAATACCACAAGGATAATGCGAGGACTCAAGATATAATCTCTCTTCCACATTGTGTAAAACAGAGAGTCTTCATTGAAAGTGTCCTAATGAGATTTATTGATGATCTCGTGGCTCTAGACTCAATATGTGCATATTTGGATCCCGTGTTGGAGACTAGGAGAGGGTCTCCTTCTTCAATATCAACAATTTCTAAGAGAAAGTCGATAGATAATGTCGGTTCCCGTGAGAATGAAACAAGTCCTTTTAAGAGGAACTTGAGTGGTTTGGAAAGTTGAAGTGCAAGCGTCACCGGGTCCATGACGCCTTGTCTTCAATACCGATGTTACCATCGCAGCATATGAATTGAACCCGGTTTCTACCCTAAGGTTGAATATATGGAGGGCTATTTGTTTTCACCCTTTTCTCATTCAATTCTTTTAATTCTTCAATCCCTTCAAGCTTACCGAGACTTCATAGCTAGAACCTTGTTGGGTTTCTTCCAAGATTAGCTCTATCTCATCCGCATTCTTCCCATATCTCATTTTCTCCTTTTATAATCATACCTAAGGACTTCTACACTAACTAGTGGATTATCCTAGGTAGATCCCTCCGATTCGTGGATCATGGGAACCAATACCTAACCTTATCATCCTTATATCACCGCACATAAAGTAAATTTGGTCGGTCTACTTGGTATTGTTCATATGCCATTTGAACCAATTGAAAACCATTTGAAAATCAATCCGGATACTTGTGATATATTATCAAAATATTTTGTACCGAATTGTTTTTGATATTTTTAGAATAAGTGCTCCCTCAACATGTGCATAAAATGTTTGAAATCGCTTTTGCACACGGAGGCAAGAGGAAGAATTAACTTTTTGATTACCATTTTCTAAAGATATCAACATCACTTCCCAAATCGAATCAAGTAGATAAAGCATTTTGGGAAGGATGAGATTTTCATGATTTTGCTCCCCTCAATATGTGCCTCGAGATTTGAAAAGAGTTTTGCACATACTAGAGGAATCTGCACATTGAGATAAGTGATCACGCTTTCAAATCATAGGTTTAAGATAGATGCTCCCCAACATGTGCATGGAAAATTTGAAATCGTTTGTCACATGTGGGAAGGATAGCATGTACATCCATATAAAACCATTTGCCGAATTATCGCTTTAAATCCAATTTAAATCACACATTCTCCCCGATCACAATTATCAAATCATTTGAAATTTGTGATCTCTTATTGATTTAAATTGATTTTGAAAGCTTTTAAGGGAATTGTGACTTGATTATGAAAGCGCTTTAACCGATAAGGATCGGATATAAAGACTTTAAACTCTATTGGTAAAACATGCATGAATATTTTTGAAAACAATTTAATACCAAATAACTTTTAATTTAATTCAAATCATTCTCCCTCAATCAATGACATAGGTTGTTGATTGAGATTGATATTTTGACAAATAAGTCCGATGATTATCAAAAATAGAGTCCGAGTTATTTTTCAACATAGTTAGTTTTCATGAGATAAAGGTTTGTAGAATCGAGCACGGAATTTTGAAAACATGATAAAGTATGGCTCGTTTTTTCTTTAAAAAGCGGGTTCTTGCTCGAAATGACAATAAACCATTGTTTCTCTTTCTCCCAAAAATAATTTTTTGATTTTTTTTTAACATTCGAACAACATCTAAAGACCCGTGTCATTCTTTGAATGACATCACAAAGACCGTAGATATTATCGAATCGAGGAAAACATGACAAAAAGACAATATTTTTAGAATTTTTCAAGATTTTTCAATATATATATATATTTTTTTTTTGTATTTTGCTTTTCGAAAAGATATTTACAAGAGATAGATGAGCATAGACCTTTACTCCTCGCCTTCCTCCCAAGACGCTTGAGTGTTTTCGGTTGAAGGCTTTTCAAGCCTAGTCGTGGAAGTATGAACTCAAAACGTTCTCTTGGAAGAGCTTTGGTGAAGATGTTTGCTAACCGGTATTCGCACTCACAAAATAGAGTTCCACCACACCTTTTCCACTTGTTCCCGATGAAATGATGTCGAATGTCGATATTCTTTGCTCTTGAGTGTTGAACGTTGTTGCATGAGAGAGCAATAGCACTTTTATTATCACAAGATGTAGGAATTTTGTTGAATTCAAAGCCATAGTCGATAATTGAGATCTCATCCATAAGATTTGAGCACAACAAGATGACATGGCTATGTATTCAGCCTTTGTAGAGAAATAGAAGTACTCATCCGCTTCTTTGAGGACCACCTAACAAGCTTATCACCCAAAAACCGAGCACCTCGGATGTACTTGACGAGTATCTTGACACCGCATGATCAAGATCTGATAGGTCGTTAGTGACATACCGGTGTCCTTCTGTACCAAAGACCCATATTGATGGTTCCTTAGAGGTACCGAAGACCCGCTTAACCGCTTCAAGGTGCTTTTAGTAGGCTTAGCACGGTATCTAGCACACATGCAAACAATGAACAAGATGTCCGGTCTACTAGCGTTGAGGTACATCGTGATCCAATCATACTACGATATTTCGTTTGGTCAATCATGATCCCCGAGTGGTCCTCATCTAGTTTGGTTCGATCAATCATGGGGTGTCAACAGGTCACTTGAATCAAATCCAAATTTCTTTAAGATCTCGGTTGCATATTTAGATTGATTTATGAAAATGCCTCCGGACTTTGCGAAATTTGTAATCCCAAGAAAATGACATTTGTCCCATCATTGACATTTGAAATTTTGAACTCATTTCATTTGAAAACGATCACATTCCATTGGGTCCGTCTAGGCAAAATAATATCATCAACATAAATTTGAACATGAATTAAATGTTTTCTCGACTTCGGGTGAACAATGTTGGATCAATCGCTCCTTTGCTAAATCCGGTAGATAGAAGAAACTTTGACAATGTATCATACCATGCCCTCGAGCTTGCTTTAAACCGTAAAGAGCCTTCTTCAAACGATAAACGTGAGTAGGATGCTCTTGATTTACAAATCCTTCAGTTGGGCGACGAGACGACTTCTTTAAGGTCTCCGTCGTAAATGTCGTCTTCACATCCATCCGATAGACTACCATGTTCTTACTAGCAAGATTAGCCAAAAGATTCGATTGCCTCGATTCGAGCAACCGAGCAAAAGATTCTTCAAAGTCAATACCTCCTCTTGACGGTATCCTTTAGCAACTAATCGAGCCTTGTTCTTCAACACATCACCATGCTCATCAAGTTTCACTTTGAAGATCCATTTAAGAGCAATAATCATAGCACATCTCGAGTAGGTACTAACTCCCATACATCAAGTCGATCAAACTCATAAATTTCATCTTGCATGGCATTGAACCGCCTATCTTCATTCATGGCGGTTTTAACATCTTTTGGTTCGATCTTAGATAGTAGGAGTCAAGAAGCACCATAAGGCATCGGTTGCAAGTTGTTTCCGTGTTGATACAGACGAGAGGGATTTCAATGATGTTGTCTAGTGGATGATCGTGAGTCCATTTTCTAAGGTGTTCATGTGGCGCTTGTTGAGGGACCGAGGTAGCAGAGTCGATGTCTCCTCAAGAAGATGGTTCGATGAAGATTCGTGAGCAAATATGTTTTCAAATGGAGCATCTTCGTGAGTAGCAAAGGGATTAACTTCATCATTGATGCCGTAAACATTTCCATGATGTACATTTGAAGAATGATGATTTGTTGATGAGATCAAGGATCGCAGCAGCGCTTGACTTAAAGATATTGAGACCGAGGGGTTGACTTCATTCACATGAATATGAGCAGCTCTGTTGTAGGAATCGACACCTCATTAGTACTTGGATCATAAATTTCATCAAACATAGGATCAAACAATTTCTTTAAATCATCTTCGATGGAGGTACATATGGAGTTTCTTGAGAAGAGTTTGGAACAAGGGATGAACCAATGGGACTGTTTTGAAGTGCGGGTCCCGAATCGAGTTGTCCAGAGCCATTTGACCACCACCATCAAACGTAACGTGAATTATTTCCATGATATTTCGGGTTCTTTTGTTGTAGATTCGTATCCCTTTTGTTTGGTGCATACCCTACAAATACTCCAATGTCCGCTTTAGCTCTAAGTTTGCCTAAGTCTTGTCCTCATTAGTTGGATAACACAATGCACCAAACACACGAAGGAAAGAGAGATTAGGTTTTCTGTTGTGGACAAGTTCATATGGAGTTTTTCTATAAACAAGTGTGAATCGTGGAACGATTTTGTGTGTAGCATGCAAGGGCAATAGCTTCACCGAGAAACATTGGAACCTTTGAGTAAATCAAGATTGTTCTAGCGGCTTCTACAAGAGTTCGATTTTGTCTTTCAACTACACCGCTCGTTGAGGAGTTCGTGGAACACTTCTTTGATGGTCGATTCCAATGCTTTCATAAAATTCACTAGTTGTTTGTTAACAAACCCGGCCCATTGTCTGCTCGGATTATTCTGATCGCTTTTGTTAAGTCGAACTTGCACTGCTTGATGAGTTTGATGATGATATCGAGTTTCATCCTTTGTCCTTAAGAACTTGACCTGTGAATCTAGAGTAATCATCAACCACAACTAACACATATTTCTTCCCAAATATATTCTCACTCTCATGGGTCCACATAAATCCATATGAATTGTATGAAGAACTTCGTGACAGAGTTAGTGGGTTTGGGTTTATGGGCATACTTCTTGCTTTTTCCCAATTGACATGCCGAACAAAGATGATATTTTTCATACTTGAGTCTAGGTAAACCTACAACTAAGTCCTTTCTCGTGAGATCATTGATGGTGCCAAGTTCGTGTGATTGAGACGACGATGCCATAACCATGACTTTGTTTTAGAAGCCTTTGACAAAGAAGCAAATTGGAGAAGACTTCATCATATCTTCAATAGAGATGGTGTATAGATTTGAACCACGTGAACCTCTTAAAAGTTCCTTACCATCAAGTTCTCTAACGGCATGTATGTTTTCTCAAGGCTACTTCTAGATCGTAATCGCAGAATTGACCAACAGAGAACAAGTTGTGACCAAGACCTTCTACATAGTAAACCCCGGAGATAACACTTTTGCCAACAACATAGTATCCATAACCCATAATAGCACCGAAATGATCATTCCCGAATCTAATCGTCTCCGATGAATTTGCTCACGGTTCATGAGCCGTGACCGGTCGCCACCATATGCTTGGAACAACTTGAATACGCATAAGAATGGATAATCGGATAATTGGGATCCCCATGCAAGAATGGGTTCCATTTGGTTAGTAACAATGGTTGGAACACCCACATCGTAAGTAGAAGCATTTATATAAGAAATTAAGGCAATGGAATCATTGTGAATAGATGCAGTACTAGTGTTCAGATAGCCCTGCTCACGTGTGCTCACTTCTTAAGGGAATAGTTCTACCAAGAGGCATCCATTTACTAGTGGGCATTGTCTCGATTAGTCTTAAGACCAACAGTATCCAATAATAGCCTATCTTACTAAATGTTCTTCCCGGGTTTCCACTATTTTTTAACTTTCTTACGCTTTTGCCTTTTAGCCTTCTTAGCATGAATTTTAGCATTAACAATATTAATCGGACAATTAACATCATTAGGCAAAACATTAACACCACATTCATGATTAGAAATGTAATTCAAGCGACATCAATACAAGGTTTGCAAATAGTATCGAATTCAATTAATTACAAGACGCCTATGGCTAATACTAGAATCAACACGATTCATTTTATTCGGTTCAAACTTAAAGTTCCTAGATTGTTCTTCTACTCTTTCTAGTGCACGCCTTAGCTTGCGAGGTCCTATCATTCCTTGTATTGTCTTGAGACTTTGACCGCTCCCTTTAATGTCACCGACACTACTCTGTAGAGGAATGGGAACATTAGTTGGTTTTACTACTCTTTGCATCACCGCTTAGATGTCGCCGATCTAAACTACATGCAGGCACACTAAGGTTCACTTTCTTAAAACTAGAAGTGCTGGGATTTGTACTCCTAGAAGGCACATTTGAGTTCTCTTTCTTAGCATTGACAGATTTGGAATCTGAATTACTTAAAGGCACACTGAGGTTCATATTCAAAACATTGGGCATCAAATGAATATCATACTTGGCATTAGGCATCGAACATGGAATCAAAGGATTAACTCTCTCACCTAAGGACTTTGGGCATATAGTGATCAAGCATTCTAGGATTTCTTGAGATCGTTTGGCATATAAGCATGCATGTCCAATTGCATTATCATGAGGTTTCTCTAACTTATCCTCTTCAACAATCTCACGAGACATTCTAGGCAATCCTTAAGGGATGAGAAGTATGTTTGAACAACGCAAGTTTGTTGTTCCTGAGATGAGGAGGGACATATTTCACAGACAAAGCATATTTATTACAAGAGTAAACCTTTGATACACCATTCTCCCCATTGGTCATTGGCATTTTCCCTTTTACATGACTCTTTAGATTCTCAATTTCTTTTTGCAATGAAGCTATTTGTTCATTATTTTTGTTACGAGTGACCTTTATTGATTCAAATAACTCATTGAAATGACGTTTAACCTTTTCGTTTTCTTCTAGAAAACTTTTGTTTTCCTTTTGTAATGCATTTACCAAGTTTTGAAGATGAAACGTTTGAGAATTCGAGAATCTAGAGGAGGAGGCATTTGGGAACCCGTCATATTGTTCGCTTGACCTTTAATTGAGAGATTTGAGCTTTCAACTTTCTCGATCGTGTTGCAATGAGCTTGAATCATTCATCACGCTTGTTAATTTGAAAACCGCATCAAACTCGAGCATCCGAGGATGTCTTGATATTTGAAGTTTTGACATTTTCTTTAAGATGTTGATATTTTAGTTGTAAATTAAAATGCTCAACTTCTAGCTTAGAAAATGTTTAACCAAATTGTCGTGATCATCCGGCTCAATTTTCTCGCTTAGTTTAGAATTAGTTTTTCAAGCTCAATGACACGATCATGGGAGACTTTCAGTGGCAACAGATAATTCATGAAATTTGGAAGCATTAATGGAACAATTTGTAGCGTTGAAAACACATCTTGAGCAATACATTCGTAAATCGTGTTCTCACTTAGTGTATGCAAGTTCTTCCTCTCAATCTCATTATATTTTAGTGCTCGCTCATAGTCACTAACTTCAACTATCATTGCATCAAATTCCTTTTCCATTCCCTTAATATCGCTTTTATCCCTTTTAAGACTCTCAAAGTGATCTTTTAGAAGTTTAAAGAAAGGCATGACCTCGCTTAAATAGCATTCTTTTGTTTGTTCAAAACCCTTTCCCTTCAAGAATCCCAGCTGGTGTGATCCTTTTCTTACAAGTTTTCTCAAAATCAACAAATAGTTGAAAAATAACATATTGACCGATTAAGATCTTGCTTTTAGTAGCAATAGTTCTAGGAACTAGATGCATTGGTGTATTTGGAGGATACACATCGCTTCTAGGCATTTTCCTAAGGGAGGGTTTGTTTCAACAATATTTTCGACTTTACGCTTATCTAAATCCATTTTCCAAAAACTTGTTCGGAGTCAACAATGTCTCGAGGCTTAAACCTGCTCAAGTAAATCCAGTTTTCCTTTTGTAATCATGGGGTGTGATCTTTATTTTCTTCTCTTTACATTTAGGATCATCTAATTTCTTGTTCATCTTCTCCTAGTGATTTCATCCGATTTTTATCTTCCTCGCACTCAACGCAACTAGGTTTCTGCCTAGGTTTAAGAATCTCATTGCCATCATAGATCACATTTTGAGCATTTTTTGCAATCTTCCCGACCTCGGGGTTGGGTTTATCTATAATGGGAACACTATGCTTATCGCTTAGAACTCTATGCTTAGTGATCATGTGAGCAATCGAATGGTGTTCCTTGTATGTACAACTTGTTTTCAAGTTTGTTTTTCAAAGTTTTCGATTAGAAAAATCTTTCAAGAGTTTTGATTCCTTTGCATTAAATTCTTGCTTAAGCATTTTCACATTTTCTTGAATTTCTTGTTTTGCTTAGCGCTTTAGAAAGCTTTTCTTGCAAGGAATTTAACTCTTGTTTTAATACTTCTTCTAAAATTACTTTTTCTAATGATTGTACGCACTTGGTCATCCATTTCCGCTCACGAGTGGTCAACTCAAATTTTGCACGTTGTTCATAAATAGCAACACGCTCTTTATAGGCATTTAGTTCATAAATTATAGAATCATCGAGGCACATGCGGTGTATTCATCAAAACATAGTCATTGTTGATCGCAGAAGATGCATCACTTGGTACAACTTCACTTTCACTTTGTTTCACATATTGATCATACGGGACAACATTGATATCACCCATATTTTCAATATTTGATTCAATAGTTTCGATTGATAGTACTTTGTCATGCATCTTTTGCACATCAAGATCATCGTATAGTTTTAATACCTCCGAGATGAGTTTGTCTTTGGATGGGCCAGCTTGTGGTGAAGATGAGACCTTGGGAGAAACCATTGGAGAAATGCTAGCCATAAAATTGTGTGTGCGAGGTCCATCATCCACATCGAGTCGTATGCATCACAATCACGAGTTGAAAGGCATTCGATGATTGTGACCTATCTCCCGAATAGGTCGCTCATCCACATCTCGCATCATAGGTCTTGGCATTGCCTCAAGAAGAAACAACAATTCCTCTTCATCCAAAGTAGCACCATCATCCCGAGCTTGTACAAGCAAGATCTTATCTCTCAAGTAATCAAGATTCGTGGACGCTTTGGAGATGTGTAGTTCCTTGCAATGTGTCCTCACCACCACGCTTATAACATTTGATCGGCTTAGCTTGACCTTGATTACCATTCCTTCCTCGATTCGATTACCAACATAACCTCTACCAGCTCCACCTCTTCCCCGATCATACTGTCTTTCCGAATCGGTTGCACCACGATCCTCCCATCTTTAACAAAGAGCTTAATTGTGTGGGTTAGATAATCGCTCGAGGTTGTTGTTGGTTTGTAGGAGAGAATTCATGTTTTGACTAATCGTAAGAGCTAGTTGATTAATGATGTTACCCACGTGTGCATCAAAGATCGCCTTGTTTGAACATAGGATCGGAATGAGTTTGTGATTACCATTACCCATGGGTATGACTTGTGAGGCTTTGGTTGTGATTCGATGTTTGAGTAGAAGGCGCTTGAGTCATTAGATGAGCTTGTCTCTCCACGGTTGGTTTTGAACCGATTAAGAATCATTTTTCAAACATAGCATGTCTCTTATTCGAAGGAGGAAGGCATAGAGTTGCTCATAGTTTGTATTCTTCAATCCTTTAGTGAGCTTCACAGAGGTGACAAACTTGTGCCATTCGGGATTCATGTTGTTTACAAACTTTGAGTTCAAATGAATGTTGGGCATAGTCATTCGATGTTTCTCATGTCATTCACTAGCTTATGAAATCTCACATAGTACTCATAGACACTCTCATCCGGTTTCATCTTGATGTGTTCAAATTCTTCATAGAGTTGTGATTCTCTGCCTTCCATAGTTAATCCAACCCGAGAGAAGCATCTTGACATTATCCCATATTGCCTTTGCTTCGTGTTGTGATTGATCGCCTTGTAGATGTCTTTAGGAAGACCTTGAAGAACAATGTTAAGCCCCGATATCAAGATCGAATCTCTTTTCTCCTTATCATCAAGCTCATCATACATCTTTGGTCCGTCCATTGTAAATCGTAGTTCCATCTTCAAGAAGATCAAGTACATCTCTAGTCGCCTCAACCCGATACGGTCCTTCATCAATGGATTTGAGAATGTTGACACCATTTTCCTTTCCAAGACAAGACAATCTGATTCGTTGAGCCCAAAATCGTAGTCGGCCTCATCAAGCATTGGTGGACGAGTATCTCAACCACCGCTTGAACATCCTCGGCAATGGGAGATGATTGTAGAAGCGTTGGTAGACATGATGACAAATTAAACGGGATTTTATAACTCTATGATTAAACCGGAAATAGATTCTTTCACGGATTTTACTAAATCAAGAGAAAACCGTAATGAAATCACCCAAGTCGCTAGAAGATAATGCACCAAGTCGCTAACACCTAATTCGCTATACCACCAAGTCGCTAAAGTCCCAAGTCGCTAAACAAAGGCAAGTCGCTAAGTAGTAACTCGCTAAGCCTCAAGTCGCTAGCAAAATTTGGCAAGAATTGCTAAGATTCAAGTCGCTAAAGAATCAAGTCGCTAAATAGCAACTCGCTACTCACCAAGTCGCTAACACTGTCGCCACCGTAGTGGAGAGTCCACTACTTGTACCGTAAGTCGCTAAGACTAAGTCGCTAACTCCACTAACCGCAACTCGCTACAAAATGTAAAGCAAGTCGCTAGCAAGAAAGAAACCGTAGGTCAAGTCGCTAGCAAGAAAATATCACAAACATCACTTTTCAATCCAAAACAACCCAACCAAGATGATTCAAGCTACCAAATGAAAACCTAAACACTTGTGATGATTCTAAACATAAAATTACTAACAAAATCCAAGCTTTAACACAAGAAATCAACCAAATGATGCACAAACCACTAAACTTTTTCAAACTCAAAACCACCTAAAACCACTAGAAATCCAAAGATGTGCAAGATATGATCTAACCATGGCTCTTGATACCAATTGTAAGATATTAGTTTTCACTTACACATCAAACCATAACACAAAGTGGGCGATAAGTGGAATTCTAGAGAGAAAGTTAGAGGTTTAGGGAACTTAGTGAGAGAAGTGAAAGATATTATTATGAGCTCCAACTCTCTACCTTGGGAGGTAGAGAGTATTTATAGTCTTACATAAAATGCCACACAACGGGCTGTGGATCAGGCATACATTGGGTAAAGACCCGTCCATCCTCCATGGTGTTACTTAACTAAATACTACTTAACATAAAATAACTACGACTACGAGCTTTCTAACGATTACAAATACTTGAGGTGACCGACTCTTTAATACCTGGAATTTCTAATTCCTAACAGATACGCGTAGTCTCATTGTAGAACCTTATGCGTAGTAGTTACGCGTAGGATTTCTCTTACGCATAACTGCCTACGCGTAAGGTAATCCTTATGCGTAGAGTAACAATCAACCTTGATTCTGAATTTTATGCGTAGCAAGCCTGAAATAAAACATCATAACATCAATTTTGACACATATATTCATTCTAAAATCAAATCATGGCATGAAAGCTTGTTTAAACATTTACGCGTAGAAACACTTAACCCTAAGGGTTATGAATTACGCATAATAGTTTTAACCATAGGATTAGCACCAATTCAATTCGGGTAGGTCATGGATGTTATGAAAGTCTAATAACGGAGTTATAACATCAAAATCGTGGTGAATCAAAAATACCCAAACTCAAGAACTTTAAACCCTAACAACCAATTTTAATCAATGAGAGTTTACGGGTGGTTATAGAGCACGAAACCTTTAATTCAACATGATATGAGCATCACACAACAATCTTTTTGACCAAAAACCTCACATTCGAAAATACCCAAAACCACGCATAAACCCTAATTTCTTAAAATCATTCAATTCGTGATTCTGGGCGAGTTTTGATGATTAAAACGATATCATTGATGTATTAGAAACGTTTTGACATAATCCTTTTAACCATAAACACACAATCTTGATCATGTGAACATACACATATGTGTAGTCCACAAAAACAAGATTATACAACGTTTTAACCGTTGGATTTTTGAAAAATTCAAAACCATTGCTTAAAAACATGTGAAACACAAAATCACTTACAAAATGATGATCTAAAGCGCGGATTTCTTGAACGAATTCTACGCGTAGGATTAGTTAGGTTAGGAGTATTAAATGTGAAGTGAAATGTTAGGTAGAGAGGTGTTTTATTACAATATCTTTAACATTTTGACAGTTTTGGTCCCTCCACCTTTTCCTTTTACATACAAAGCCATTTAACTTCCATTTTGGTTATCAAACAAGGATTTTAAGAAAGAAACATGACGACACTCCCCCTTGACTTAGGTAAATTGTGAAAGGTTATAAATTTTAGTCCGAGGAGTGTCATTTAACCAGAAACATTTACCACCATTGATAAAAGAAACCACCGGGATATAATAACATGCAAGTACACAGATGTTTTGAAACAGTTAAGTGATAATTTTCTCCCCCTAAACACTTGATCGGAAAAATACTGAATTTTTGAAAGATTATAGTGTTGATGGAAGAAATGTACTTGCCATGTTGAAAGAAAATTAGATTAAAAGAATATTTTTGTTGTTTTATAAGATTTTATATTTTTGTATTTTGTTTTTGAAAATTTATTTACAAAAGAGATTTTGGTGTTTGACATGTTTTTAAGACTGTTTTAGGAGGTCATGCAATTCCTCTTGAGTCAAACACCTCATACCAATCCGGTGGATCAACTCATTAAACCTAGCGGGAGGCAAGGCTTTGGTGAGAAGATCCGCCAATTGGTATTCGCACCACAAGTATAATTCAACGGTACTGCTCCACGTGGTCCTTGATGAAATGATAGCGTAGATCGATGTGCTTTGATTTCGAGTCTTGAACCGAGTTGCACGAGATTGCAATGGCACTCGATTGTCGCATACATCGGGATTCATCAAACACGTAACCATAGTCTTTGAGTTGTGTTCTCATCCGATGACTTGAGCACAACATGCGGACATGGCTACATATTCGCTTGGTGGATGACAATGATGTACAATCCTCGCTTCTTTGATTGCCAAGACACCGCTTTATCGCCAAGAAATTGTAGTGCTCTCAAGTACTTTTCCTCGAGTCTAAGCATCATGCGTGGTCGTCGTCTGGCGATTAGTTCAAAACCGAATCCTTCTGATACCGGATCCCCAAGTTAATGGTTCCCTTGATGTATCGGAGGATTCTTTTAGCCTCGTAGAGGTGGGTTTCAGTTGGTCGCGATCGATAACGGGAGCATAGATAAACGGAAAAGACAATATCAGTCTGCTAGTCGTTAGATACATGAGAGACCCAATAATACTTTGATATTTGGTAGGTCAACTAATTTCCCATGTAAATCAAAGATCTAGCTTCTTGGTATGAGTCATTGGTGTGGCATAAGTATCACAGTGTTTTATTCCAAATTTGTTTAACAATTCAAGGGCATATTTGGACCGACTCAAGAAAATACCACGGGTGATCGATGAACTTGCGCCCTAGAAAGAACGTGAGTTCACCCATCATAGACATTTCAAAATTTTCTTCATTAGTTTTGCAAAAGCGGTTGAAAACTTTTATGTGTAGACCCAAAATGATGTCGCCCACGTAAATTTGAACAATTAAGATATGTGCCCGTGATATTGTATAAAAGAGTTGGGTCAACCGAGCCTTTGGTGAAATTATTAGCAATGAGGAAAGATGATAGCTTATCGTACCATGCCCGAGGGGCTTGTTTGAGACCATAAAGAGCTTTGTTCGGTTTGTAGACATGGTTGGGAACACCAACAACGTAATCCTTCGGGTTGGGTCGACATAAACCGCTTTTCGGTTGTCCGTTGAGAAACGCAGCTTTGACATCCATCCGAAAGACCGCCATATTCATATGAGCCGCAAACGCAAGAAATATCCGAACGACCTCAAGACGAGCAACCGAGCAAAAGATTCTTCAAAGTCTATTCCTCTTCCCGACGATAACCCTTAGCAACTAGACGTGACTTGTTTCGATTACGTTCCCTTCAAAGATCCAATTTGTTTTGCCAAATCCATTTGAGACCAATGACGTAGACCCTCGTTGGTCTTTCAACCAGTTCCCATACTTCAAGATGTTTGAATTGGTTGAGTTCTTCTTGCATGGATTCAATCCGCTTGTCTTTTGTCATTGCGTCTTTAATATTTTTAGGCTCAGTTGGCGGACGGTGAGTGCATAAATGCAATGTTCACCATCCGTGTGAAGACGTTGTCTCGTAACGACCGGTTGATTTGGGTTTCCAATAATATTTGCCGAGGATGGTCTTTAGTCCATCGATGTGTAGGGTTGATGTTGGTATACATTGTGTAGATTCGAGGATTCAAATGGTTTGTTGATGATTCCGCAACATCGTGTGCAGTGTCATTAGCAAACGGGTTAAAGAACGATTTGGATCAAAATCGCAGTGGGGTACTTCATTGAGAATATCATCGGCCGGTTCATCATTGTTGGAAGCGGTTTGTTCAACTGTTGTGGTGGAGTCAATCGGTGTAGGTGCATCTTCAACGAGAGTTGTTGTAGCAGTGTATCGTATAGGAATATTATCGTTGTGCAATGAAACATTGGATACACCTTGAGCACGTTCATCAATATCGCCACGAGCAGTAGAGCAAATAACCTTTCCATTTGTTGACGAGTGAGTCAGGGCATTGTTCACCGATGATGGGGTTGAGGAAGTTTAAACGGTTGTGACCGGGTTCTAAGTCATTATACTCGAAGCCATCTCCGTGAGTTCATCAAAATGAGCATGAATCGCTTCCATCACTTGCTTTGTACGACGATTCCGGATCC
>CM040243.1:59841529-59874985 GCA_022545495.1 Chrysanthemum lavandulifolium | reverse complement strand
AGCGTGTGAGCATGTTGAAGAATGACGTGGAACCTTTGGAGCGTGAAGGGCACTGAAGCGGTCGATGCGGAACAACAACATACTATCACTTTCACCACAAGAACAATGATCAAAGAACAAAGTCAATGATGACGTCAAAGCGTAACTGTTCAAAGTTAACGATCTCTACACTGGGAGATTGTTCGAATCAAGACAATTCCTCTCACAAGAAAGATGAATGTCGAAGATCGTCATCAAGCTACTATTACATCAACGCCTTCACCGTTTACATTCATATATACTTGAGGGAGATTGTTGGAATCACTCCTAAACAGATTTCAAGTATTTATATTTCATATGTAATAGGTAGCTTTATTATGGCCTTTATGTTTGTTTAAGGTCAAGCTTATGTAGAAGGCCCATAAGCTTGATCCAAGCCCAATAAGGAATAGGGAAGGAGAGGGAGTGTTGCCTAGCTCCTTGCCTATATAACTATTGTAAACCCTCATTTGAGGTTGGTTGTTCAAGTTATTCTTTCACTCATACATAACGCCTAACCGTTTCATACTATTGTGTGTGTGTGCTTGTTTACTTGTTCAATCGCCTTATCTCTTCTCTTATAAGCTTGTGTTGTAAAACTAGCGACCTAACAATGTTCTTTTCGTTCGCTTTCCTATTTTACTTATTAGGGTTTCCAATGCCATTGCTATGAACCCTTTCCTGATTGTTTGACCTGTTGCTTATCTGAACTTATGTTTTATTGAACCATGCGATATCTGATTTGAACTTTATGTTAGGAAGACTTTGATGTGCATATTTGTTGAACCTTGTTATATTTGAATATGAACCTTATGATATGAGTTATCTGATATGTTATTTGCTATGAACATTAATGTGTCCTTTGAGCTGTTGCTTATTTGAACTTTGATATTTGAATCATAAAACATTGATTTTGAACTGTATGATATGAAACTTTTGATGAAATATGATCTATGTCAGTTTTGACATTCTAATTTGACCTAAGTTAGTTTGACACCCGAGCCAAAATAATAACTAGTCATGGGGGTTCCATGTCCGTGTCAGTGATGCACCTCGACATGACTCTAGGGCGATGGAGTGAAGTTACGCCACGTCCCTTATCTCATTATCTCGTTATGAGCTCAAGTTATATTATATGACCAATATATGTTTGTGGGCGATGGATGCATCCTAGATCCGACCATTATCCGATATAAATTGTGCGGTGAATGATGTCGTGTGCAATACGCGTCTTCTCAAAATTCTGGGGAGCTAGCTACTCTAAATTATTTTCTGAGATTATTTCTGTATAAGTATGATGTTTCTTATATGATATGTTCTGGGCTCGTGGTAGTTAACTAAATCCTTATCTGTTATTTCTATGTTAAGTATTCTGATTTTGATTCGGTATGTTCAAGTGTTATGATTATGTGCTAGACTATTATACATTATTATATATGTTTATGCTTTTGCATGTGTATGTGACTACCGTCTACTATGCTAGGTTATGATTAATAGGTTTAAATATGATTCATATGCTGTCATCTGATGTCATGTTAGTTTATCGTTATGTGAATTCATTGATCGGTGAGATGTATGTGCTAGTGTGAAAGTGAGTATTCTATAAGTTTGTTATGCATAATTTGTTCGATTAATTTTGTGAACTTTGCCTATACGTTAGTGTTTTATCGCTTATGTTTGACCCGCCATGTTAAGTTCGCTTATGCTAATATTTGATCCGGGAAATGATTAAATTTATGATGCACAGTCCGTTAACTTGATAATTGCTATGCTATGTCTTTTGCTTATTTAGTTATAGTTGTCTACTATGTTTCTATTTGCTTGTGAGACCGCCATGATTTGGACTGCTATTTTCGCCATCGCAATATTGAATTAAGTGTGTTAAGTGAAGGTTAATTAATTTGTTGAATGCCATGTTTATTTTTTTTAGAAAGTGTTTCCGTTAGTCCTTAGACTTTTCGTTTGGTTTATATGTACTCTATTTCTTCTTGATATGTTAAGTGTCTGGTTATTTTGATGTGTTTGTGTTGGAGTCATCAATATGCTATGTGTTTATCCTTGATTGCTAATTGTTGTTCCGGATTTCTGTGCAATTGTGTTTCTGCAGAATCCTCAATGATTCATTATTCTCGTTCTGCTACGATTTTGTTATTCGTTTATTTGTTCAATTCAGATTTATGTTTTGTTTAGTTTTGTTTTGTTATATCTGCTCACTGGGCTTTGTAAGCTCAGCCACTTTCTTTTCTGCGGCGGTATTTAAGCATTCAAGATGAGCTTATGGGATAGGCGATGGGTTGAGATTAGAGTGAGAGCAAGACTTGATCTTTAGAGATCTTAGATTTATTTTGAAGTTTAGTTATTTATGTTTTCTTTTGAATATTTCGTAAAGACTTTCGCTTTTGTATAGTACTTAAAGTTCGATATGAAACCGTATTTGCGATATCTTTACCCTTGTTGGGTTGGGGTGTTACAAGTATAATCGAAAAACATTGTCGTCAAAAATTTAATTTGGTACCCGCCAGCAACGCCATATGCGGTACCATGCTAGTAACATTAAATGCACTCAAAAACTTAAAATTAAGATATACAACGTATAGAGCTTTTGATACAAACCAATTAAAACACAATCTATGGTACAATATAAGCTAATTAAACACACTAATTAATGTTATTTTTAAAACACCCATAAAAATGAAAATTACATGTTATGATACATAATGTACAAACTAATAAAAATACAAAGCTTTATGCTAACAAGTTGGTGGTACATATAAATTTAAAAACCCGATCGGACCAACAGTTCGGCTCGCCAATAAAAGACGCTAAAAAACGAACGGAGAGGACCAGCCGAAACCGGTAAAAATGGGTGAACTGGGTCAGACTGGGATCAAATTTTTTTCTCCGATTAATCAGTTCGTCATTATTATTTTGTTGGCACCTAGACTTTATTTACAGGGTAACCCGCCGCTGCAACGCCCTGCACGTGTGATACAAATGGAACATATACATAATACATCCATTATATTTGAAAAGATTGTAACTAACGTCATTAACTTGTTCAATCAATCAAAATGCTTAGAAAAATTGTAACTGAGAGTTACACAGTCGTAAGTCCAAACTGTTACTCATAAAGATTTAAAACATGCGTTTTTAGAGGGTCATTTAAGCTCTAAACTCGTACATTTGTGATCAATTCTTACCATAAATTGTTCATTTTCACATTTTAGGTACTTGGGACGTAAAAGATGAAAACCGGAATGTTTTGGGCTAAAATGGACAAGAAAGTGAAGGAAATGACAAAGTCGCGAATCTTTCCGGAAAAGGGCTCGACACGTCACATCTCACACGCGACACTTGTCACTTGCATTTGTTAATACAAATAAGCCGTAAAACGTTTATTTATATTTTACGATCTTCTAATGTTTTGTCGATAACAAAAGTAAGATCATTTTAAGCAAACAAATAAAATACGTAAATGGTTTGAACTAATAGTTTTCTAACACACTTACGCTTTCACATAAAACACTAAAACAAGTATAAGTGATTTTATGATTTAGATACACATGTACAAACAACTAGTGTTTACATATTGGGTTAAACATATACTTAAACTAAGTATACTAAAATGGGTAAAAACTAAGTGTATGCTAAATTGGGTAAATACAAGTATATACTAAATGGGTAAACACTAGCAAATGGTTTTTGACCCATGGTTTTATATATACCACTTAACCAAGTTCATTGTATCCTTAAGATACATTGTATCTAGAAAGAAAACCATGGATCAACCCATAACCCATGACCCATAACCAAAAATACCCATGGGCAAAGAGGAGCGGACCACGGATCCCTAGCTTTGTGCTAGCCGGATCCTTGTGGTAGGGATCCGTGGGATCCGGGAAACAGAGGGATTTTTCCTCTATAAATAGTGAGCCATTTCTTCATTATATCTCACCCCTCTCTAACATACTTCTCCCCTGAGTTAAATCTCACTAACCTTAGATCCAAGAGATCTATGTTTGTAGTTTTGTCTTTGTGTGATCTTTTAGGTTTCTCTTAAAGGCAAGATCACCACCTTTGAAGTCGAGCAAACTCAAGTCCATGAGTTGCCATGCTTCCTCATCATCAAGGCTATTGAAGTCCTCTTGTTGATGATCTCTTTCTTTCTTCAAAGAAGTGTAGTGTTGAAGACATTAGTGAAAGATGTCTCAAGTGTCAAGACGAAGATATTAGTGAAGGGTATCTATCGTCTATAGGATAAGCACTTGTGAAAGGTGCTTAGAAGTCAAGACAAGAAGCATTAGTGAAAGGTGCTTAGAAGTTAAGACTTGAAGCATTAGTGAAAGGTGCTTCAGTGAAGACACAAGACATTAGTGAAAGGTGTCTTGTAGATCTAGTCAAAGGCATTAGTGAAAGGTGCCTTAGATGTACATTCGATATAGTGTGTTTCGATGTACTAGATAGACTAGCATTAGATCCAAGGATATTGATGTCCTTGATGATGTTGTAAAGGAGTAGATCTCCTTTGGGATTAGTCGTTGGTGTAGTGTGGTAGTAGTTCCTCCATTGCAATGGAACTAGGTGCTTAGCCTAGTACCTAATAAAGGGTAGGCGACGTTGTGAAGGTGTAGTTCACCTAAGGTGTGAAAGAACTCGGTGGTTAGCCTAGCACCGTATAAAGGGTAGGCGACGTTGTGTAGGTGTGGTTCGCCTTGGTGTGAAAGAACTCGGTATTTAGCTTTGTACCGGAAAAAGGTTAAGCGACGTTGTGAAGGCTTCTCCGCCATAAGGAGATTGGTGTAGTGTTTACGAACTCTCGAGTAGGTGACTCGGGGAGTGGAGTAGGGCAAGGAAGGTGTCCTTGTAGCCGAACCACTATAAATACTCGCGTTGTGGTTTTGTGCTTCTTACTCTTATCTTTTCATTACATATCTTTATATGCTTGTTTATCAACATCCAACACACACAACCAAATAGATTGACATAAGTCGATCTAAATAGTTTAAAAGGAAGTTTTAATTGGTAAAACTATTCAACCCCCTTCTAGTTTTCCACAATTGGCATCGAGCTTCGTTACCAAGTTTCTTGAAGTATATTGTACTTTAAAAACTTGATACGATCCATAGTTAATTGAAAACTACAAAGAAGGTTTTCATAAAACAAACACCATGTTTTTCAAAAACTATATGTTTGGATGTTGAGTTGATAACAACATTTTTTTATATATCTTTTCATTTAATTGCACTAATCTTCTTTGTGATGTTGATTAGTCAAAGCTCATACCCACCAAGCTTTAGGAGACGCTTGGTAACAAGAATACCTTCCTTAAGAAGGTATCTTAAACGCAAAGGAGCGGGAATCGTCTAAGTGACATCTGTCATTTGTAAAGACATTCCTAAGTGCACTCGAAGTATGACTTTCCACTTATATCTGAATGATATTAGTTTAGTAAATAAGTGTTATGTGTTAGGTATTTATTTGAGTAGATTTTTGTGTTTACACATGATCTACATGAAGCTTCGTTAGGAAGCCTTTTTCTCTCATACGTGTTACATTTTTCGTCTATAGTCATAGTATATGTTTTATTTCTTTTAATCCTATAATAAAACAAAAACACAAATTTCAATATTCCTCCTTCCCTATTAATAATCCCACTCGACACCCACTTTATTCAATCCTCACTTTTTAAAATTTTCCAATTTCTAAAATTCCCTCTCATTTAAAAACTTCATCTTCCTCCTCACTCCATCTCATCCGAAACCAAGAAGATCCGTCATCAACATGGTTTACATCGCACTCGTGCTCATCGCCCTAACACTCATCGCACTTGTGTTCCCTATGATGAAGTTCACATACGGAGACATTTACTTTGTGTTGTTAATCTATATTGGGGTCATATACCCAATCCTTTGTATCATCCTTAGTATTGAAATGCAATATTATTAATCTAGTTTATCTAGGTTACTATTATGTGTTTATCATTCCTTTTGATTTATATGTTTTATATTTTGTGATACATTAGAGATCATGTATGCATGCTAAAAGAAAATGTAGGATAAAACATATCTCGTGGTATAAAACCGTAAAACCTTTTATCAAATCGTATTCATATTACTACGATCCACGGATCCCGAAGATATACTAGCGGATCCCTTTTGTAAAGGAACCGTGGGATCCGTCCCTCTTCGAAAACAGTTTTTCATGCAAGATTAAAACCCACTATCTTTCTAAAAGTAATAATCCACAAGAATTTCAAAACCATGAGTTAATTAAGTGTTAAATACCATTGTTAATAAAATCTAGTAAAAACGTTAGATTATTATAGGTTTACCATAAACATCACCTCCTATTAACCCATCACTTCTATAGGTTCAACTATGACGCATGAATACGAGTTTGATTTTTCACTCACTAGCGTCTACACCCGAACATCTCCTTGAGCCCAACACACCGCAATCATGTCCGTGGGTTCAATAATCTCGAAAACCGTCACTTCCATGAAGGACGTATTGTAGACACCTCTCTACAATTCAAGAAGGTATCAATACCTCCTTCCGAGCCATAGGACTAGAATGTCTTCTTGAAATCAACGAGAAGATATGTCCAAGGTTCATAATGGAATTCTTCCGTCAAGTCGAACTCGTTCGTAACGAGGATCGCTCTCTATCTCTTTGGTTTTACATCAAAACCAAAAGTTCACTCTAACCCTTGGGCATTTTGCTCACATTCTCCGGATTCCAAATCATGGACAAAGTGCCTTCACCAAGATTGGTCTCTTGATTCTCTCTTCAACTTTCGTGAAGAAAATAGTCCATATTGTTCACACATACCCTCTCCGGAAGATTTAACGCGCATGATATGCAAACCTCGACCATATTACTCCAATCCAAACATTATCCATACACGGGATATCCGAGAAGAGTACAAGCCTCTTGCTCTCATTCTACGTGAAAATGTTTGGAGTCTTAGGGGAAATCGAGATATTCTTCCCGCTTGTTGTGCTCACATGTTGTATTGTTTGCTAACACAACAACCATACAATCTCGCCTACTTCTTCGCAAGGCGAATTGCAAATCTTCAAGGCTCCAAGAATAAACTCATCCCTTATGGAATGTTCTTGACACGCCTCTATCACAATGTTATGCACTTCCATCCTCAATTTCAAAGTCCGTTGTACGTACTTGTGAACAAGATGATGGAACCGCTAAACATATCTCTCATGAAGACTTTCTTCATTCTTGATTCCACCAATACCCATCAATCACATAATGATCCTCCTAGCGAAGACACTCAAGGAACCTAGAATAGTCAAATAGGATCAATTCTACTCTACTCATTGTTTATCAATGTAATCCTCTTTCTTTCATGAAATAAAACATCTTACATTTGATATCCTAGTTTTAGAACTCCTTCAAACAAAACTTGGAATATAATGCATTGTCAAGATCATTGCATACCTTTAGTAAAGGTTACGTCTAGCGAGATGACGGATCCCAAATGTTGTACTAAACGGATCCCTACATCTAGGGAACCGTGGGATCCCAAGAAAGCAGAAAATGCAATTGCAAGCATTGTATGTCAAACACATCCTTAGAACACCTCATACTAAGCTAAACATAGTGTCTTAAGGTAGATTAAGACTTTATCAAGATAGGTTGATCTTTCCTACTCATTCCAACTCACATAGAACACACTCTAAGATATTCATAGATTTATCACTTTGTTTTAATCCATCACTCTTCCGCCTCAAAACTCACACTTCATTTTTACATGATCCTCACATCTAGGTTAGAAATCCTTCGATTATAATTAAAAAAAAAATTGATCATAAATCAATCTCACCTCAAAATTGATCAAAGTTGATCAAATCCTAGTTTTCCTATCTCAAAACCATTAGGATATTTTCCAAAACACAATCCTAAGTCACAACCTCATCTCTAGGATCATTTAGCTTCAATTGACACTCTCTTCTTTAGTGTCATCCTTGCTCATTCATTGGTACTCATGAAAGTTCCAAATCCTTCCATAAAGACAATCATTAGCTACATCACTCACCACCTTCAAGTACTTAAGCACCCCTCCATTTAAGACACTTAGGAAGACTGAAACACTCAAGATGTTATAGGTCTTAGATTTTAGAAACATCATTTCCATTCTTTCATAGTCACGATAGCGGATCCCTAGGATTAGCCTAGACGGATCCTCTCGAGAAAGGAACCGTGGGATCCGGATGACAGTATAGGTCAAATCTTGCTAAAACAATCATTTCAACTTATTTTCCTAACTCAAACACTCCATCTCATCTTAAATGAGTTCCTAGATCAGTCCAACTTCTGAAGTTGACTCTTGTGCATGTCAATCATCACACTCCAATGAATCCTAGTGGCTTAAATGCACTTGCCAAATCTCTTAGTTTATAAACCACCTTATTAGGACCTCCATAGTCATCACTCTCACTCTAACTTTCAGCCCTTGAAATCATTTCATCATGAGAAAAACCCCAAGTAGTAACTTATCCAACAAAGAACCACCCATGAAAAAGGCTCGTGTTATACACGAAATTTCCTCAACCGAATCATCTCCCGTCAAACCAACAAATGAGAGAATCCTTCATCATCCAATCAAACCAATTCCTAAAAGGATAGTACCCACAAAACTACCTTTGCCTAACACCACCATACCTCCTAGACCAAACAATATCATCTCCACTAAACCATCACCATTGGTTCCTAGAAATATTTCATTTACTTCACCACTATCATCACCACACCTCTACAATTTAGAGGACTTGCCTCCTAGGCCGTCTCATCCGCTTCCGCCGACAACATTCTCCTCATTAGGAGGAATAATGGTTCAAAATCAAGGTGTTGAGTCAACACTTGCTCCGGCTTCCTTTTCGCCGTCTCCATCATATAATCCTATATGGATTATGAGAAATCATCAAAGTCAACCACCCGACCATATGGAAGTTGACGCTTCCTTACCACCACCATCATTCTTGGTCGAGGCATTCTCAAATGCACCTCCACCAATCCCTCCATCGTTTGAAGCCCCGCAAGCCGCTTCAATTGATCCTTCGCATCAAGCCATTTTATTTCCTCCACCACCACTACCTAGCCATGACAAAGATTGCTATCATTGTCAACATGTTGAAAGTTT
This sequence comes from Chrysanthemum lavandulifolium, assembly GCA_022545495.1. Lineage (NCBI taxonomy): Eukaryota > Viridiplantae > Streptophyta > Magnoliopsida > Asterales > Asteraceae > Chrysanthemum > Chrysanthemum lavandulifolium. The sequence goes on along the minus strand of CM040243.1, from coordinate 59,865,808 downwards.
GATACATGAAGTACGAGAAGACCAACGTTTCATGTTCTATCATCTCCTCGAACGTTTCGACGAGATCAAACCTAAACAAAACTTGAGCTAGAAGATTTTAGTGGTGTCCTAGCATCAAGCGTTAGATAGTCTAGAAATTCCTAGTCATGTATTGTCTATTTTCTTATTTTTAGAGTCATGTATATCATAACTCTTGTTTTATTAAATGGAATTACATGCTACTTGTTATTTTTCCGAGAATATGTATTCATATCTCATTTATGTGATAACATTACGTGTTATATCACCTTTGCGATTTTAGTCATCACCAGACGGATCCTCAATATTGCCTAGACGGATCCCTACTAGGAGGGAACCGTGGGATCCGTGAAGTCGAAAAGTTTTTGTTTTCTAACTTAAATCACATTTGCAGAAATTGTGAATTATACTTGTTTTCTAACCCTTGTTTGCGCTTATTCAATTAACACATAAAGAATTTGACATCCTAAAGCTAGGGGAGCTTGGTGTCAAAACAATACGTGCAAAATTACTTGCAACCTTTGATTTAAATTTCATGACTTCCGTTGCAAATATTGCAATCATCTAGGGGAGTACACCGTCACATAGACGTAATCTTTTGCATAAGTTAGTTGCAAATGAACTAGATTAGTATTACTTTCTTGACGCCTTACTTAGGGATGGACTCGTCGAGGGGAGTAACGACGAGATCCTTTCCGTTACTTGCTCTCTATTTTTTTCCTTTCACATGTTTTTCTTAAAACGATGTGTTGCTTTTTTCAAACACTTTTGTTTCGACAAAAGGGGAGAAAAAGTAAAACTACAAATTCAAACTTTTACAATTTTAGCTTTTCCTTAAAATAATCTTATGTTTTGTCATCAACAAAAAGGGGGAGATTGTTAATACAAATAAGCCGTAAAACGTTTATTTATATTTTACGATCTTCTAATGTTTTGTCGATAACAAAAGTAAGATCATTTTAAGCAAACAAATAAAATACGTAAATGGTTTGAACTAATAGTTTTCTAACACACTTACGCTTTCACATAAAACACTAAAACAAGTATAAGTGATTTTATGATTTAGATACACATGTACAAACAACTAGTGTTTACATATTGGGTTAAACATATACTTAAACTAAGTATACTAAAATGGGTAAAAACTAAGTGTATGTTAAATTGGGTAAATACAAGTATATACTAAATGGGTAAACACTAGCAAATGGTTTTGACCCATGGTTTTATATATACCACTTAACCAAGTTCATTGTATCCTTAAGATACATTGTATCTAGAAAGAAAACCATGGATCAACCCATAACCCATGACCCATAACCAAAAATACCCATGGGCAAAGAGGAGCGGACCACGGATCCCTAGCTTTGTGCTAGCGGATCCCTTGTGGTAGGGATCCGTGGGATCCGGGAAACAGAGGATTTTTCCTCTATAAATAGTGAGCCATTTCTTCATTATATCTCACCCTCTCTAACATACTTCTCCCACGAGTTAAATCTCACTAACCTTAGATCCAAGAGATCTATGTTTGTAGTTTTGTCTTTGTGTGATCTTTTAGGTTTCTCTTAAAGGCAAGATCACCACCTTTGAAGTCGAGCAAACTCAAGTCCATGAGTTGCCATGCTTCCTCATCATCAAGGCTATTGAAGTCCTCTTGTTGATGATCTCTTTCTTTCTTCAAAGAAGTGTAGTGTTGAAGACATTAGTGAAAGATGTCTCAAGTGTCAAGACGAAGATATTAGTGAAGGGTATCTATCGTCTATAGGATAAGCACTTGTGAAAGGTGCTTAGAAGTCAAGACAAGAAGCATTAGTGAAAGGTGCTTAGAAGTTAAGACTTGAAGCATTAGTGAAAGGTGCTTCAAAGTGAAGACACAAGACATTAGTGAAAGGTGTCTTATAGATCTAGTCAAAGGCATTAGTGAAAGGTGCCTTAGATGTACATTCAATATAGTGTGTTTCGATGTACTAGATAGACTAGCATTAGATCCAAGGATATTGATGTCCTTGATGATGTTGTAAAGGAGTAGATCTCCTTTGGGATTAGTCGTTGGTGTAGTGTGGTAGTAGTTCCTCCATTGCAATGGAACTAGGTGCTTAGCCTAGTACCTAATAAAGGGTAGGCGACGTTGTGAAGGTGTAGTTCACCTAAGGTGTGAAAGAACTCGGTGGTTAGCCTAGCACCGTATAAAGGGTAGGCGACGTTGTGTAGGTGTGGTTCGCCTTGGTGTGAAAGAACTTGGTATTTAGCTTTGTACCGGAAAAAGGTTAAGCGACGTTGTGAAGGCTTCTCCGCCATAAGGAGATTGGTGTAGTGTTTACGAACTCTCGAGTAGGTGACTCGGGGAGTGGAGTAGGGCAAGGAAGGTGTCCTTGTAGCCGAACCACTATAAATACTGCGTTGTGGTTTTGTGCTTTTCTTATCTTCTTACATATCTTATCTTTTCATTACATATCTTTATATGCTTGTTTATCAACATCCAACACACACAACCAAATAGATTGACATAAGTCGATCTAAATAGTTTAAAAGGAAGTTTTAATTGGTAAAACTATTCAACCACCCTTTTCTATTTTCCACAAAAGACTCATCCTCACCTTTAGACCTATATCGACATACATTTCGGCCTTCAGAACACTATTCCCCTAGAGAACGATCAATCCCCCGTGTCCTACCTATACTAAACTACAACGATTAGGTACACTGCCTAGGAGGATTGTACAACTTTTGTGGTTTTGCAAAATTCCGCTATCAAGTTTTTGGCGCCGCTTTCGGGGAATAGTTTAGATTTTGATTTTGTAGGATATTAGTTTTCACATACACATCAAACCATAACAACAAGGTGGCGTATAAGTGGAATTCTAGAGAGAGAAAGTTAGAGGTTTAGGGAACTTAGTGAGAGAAAGTGAAAGATATTATTATGAGCTTCAACTCTCTACCTTGGAAGGTAGAGAGTATTTATAGTCTTACATAAATCGCCACACATCGGGTGTGGATGGATCGCATACAGTGGGTAAAGACCGTCCGTCCTCCACGATGTTACTAAACTAATTACTACTTAACATAAAAGAACTACGACCACGAGCTTTCTAACGATTACATATACTTGAGGTGACCGACTCTTTAATACCGGAATTTCTAATTCCTAACAATCTCCCTGGGGAGGTCACCTCAATCATGTACCAAAATTACATTGAATACAACTAGATAATACATTAACAATTTATCTTGCATTCTTGATGTAGTCCTTTGCTCCTAAGCTCGTAGTCATTGATTCTTCACATTGCATGTATGGTTACTCCAAGTGGAGGTCTTTTTGATCCACGTGATAATAAATTTGAGCCATCTTATGAGATCATCGCTATCAAGAATCTCGAGACATCCTTTGTGGTGTTGGTATTATGTGATGTTGTGACTTTAGGACCGACATGCTCACATTCGGATCATGATTTCTTCTCATCGAGTAGCGAAAGCTTTTGTTGAATCATGATATTGGCGTAGCGTAGCGAAGCATGGAGTGAAAATATCGAGTCATTGATGCACTAATCATGATTTCTTTTCGATGAATGTGTTAAGTGAGCATGCGGCTATGGATTGACCGCTTCATTCGATCACCGCAAACGTCGGGTGTACCGCATACAACAGTTAGCAATAAATCGCACGAAAGTGTCTTTGATCACTTTCATTGAATTGAGGTACACGCCCACGGTTCCCGTTGATCGATTACATGTACCGCTGTGATCGTATAATTCAAGAATTTCCTTGAAAGGGTTTCGCAATGTGTTCTAACTGTTCTCAAACCGAACATCTCAAAGAAGACAACACGGAGTGAGTGAACCAAATAATTTTAAGTCCATCGATTGATGAAAAGAGATTTGAAAAACAATCGTGTATTGCTCAATAGAAATTGTTTTGCAATACAACGAAGGTTTTATTGAAAATCAATTATCAATCATAAAACACCTTTTGGTTTGAAAAATGAGTACACGGTCGATGTGCTAAAGAAAAGAGTTGTTAAGCACAAAGACCGGTTTTCAAAGGCATCCGTCAATCCATAACTCGAACCGTGATTGATTCAAGAGATTGAATCGCCCCATTGTTTCTGCTCGGTTGTCACATGGTTGATCCATATAATAGATCTCACATGCCACCTACCGAGAGCTTGTTTGATGTTGGCTCGAAGGCTTTCCATCTTCATTGTGAATATGTATACACATCACTCGGATGTTCCGCAATACCACAAGGATAATGCGTGGGACTCAAGATATAATCTCTCTTCCACATTGTGTGAAACAGAGAGTCTTCATTGAAAGTGTCCTAATGAGATTTATTGATGATCTCGTGGCTCTAGACTCAATTTGTGCATATTTGGATCCTGCATCGAGACTGGGAGAGGGTCTCCTTCTTCAATATCAACAATCTCTAAGAGAAAGTCGATAGATAATGTCGGTTCCCGTGAGAATGAAACAAGTCCTTATAAGAGGAACTTGAGTGGTTTGGAAAGTTGAAGTGCAAGGCGTCACCGGGTCCATGACGTCTTGTCTTCAATACCGATGTTACCATCGGTAGCATATGAATTGAACCGGTTTACGCCTAAGGTTGAATAAATGGAGGGCTATTTGTTTTCACCCTTTCCTCATCCAATTCTTTTTAATTCTTCAACCCTTCAATGCTTACCGAGAAATCAAAGCTAGAACCTTGTTGGGTTTGTTCCAAGACTAGCTCGGTCTTAGTCCGCACTCTTCCCATATCTCATTTTTCTCCTTTTATCATCATACCTAAGGACTTCTACACTAACTAGTGGATTGTCCTCGGTAGATCCCTCCGGTTCAGCGGATCATGGGAACACATACCTTACCTTATCATCCTTATATCACCGTATATAAAGTAAAGTTGGTCGGTCTATTTGGTATTGTTCATCCGCCATTGGAACCAATTGAAAACCATTTGAAAATCAATTCGGATACTTGTGATATATTATCAAAGCATTTTGTACCTAAATTGTTTTTGATATTTTTAGAACGAGAACTCCCCTCAACATGTGCATCAAGTATTTGAAAAGTTTTGCACACGGAGGCAAGAGAAAGAATTAACTTCTTTGATTACCATTTTCTAAAGATATCAACATCACTTCCCACATCAAATCAAGTAGGTATAGCATTTCCGGAAGGATGAGGTTTCCATAAATTTGCTCCCCTCAATATGTGCCTCGAGGTTTGAAAAGAGTTTTGCACATACTAGAGGAACTGCACATTGGGATGAATGATCACGTTTCAAATCAAAGGTTTAAGATAGATGCTCCCCTCAACATGTGCATTGAAAATTTGAAATCGTTTGTCACATGTGGGAAGGACAACATGTACATTCTTATAAAACCATTTACCGAATTATCGCTTTAAATCCAATTTAAATCACACATTCTCCCCGATCATAATTATCAAATCATTTGAGATTTGTGATCTCTTATAGATTTAAATTGATTTTGAAAGCTTTAAGGAGAATTGTGACTTGATTGTGAAAGCGTTTGAACCGATAAGGATCGGATTTAAGACTTTAAACTCCATTGATAAAACATGCATGTATATCTTTTGAAAACAATTTAATGCCAAATAACTTTTTAATTTAATTGAAATCATTCTCCCCTCAATCAATGACATAGGTTGTTGATTGAGAGATAGAGATTTTGACATATAAGTCCCGATGATTATCAAAATAGAGACCGAGTTATTTGTCAAAGCATTTGGTTTTCATTAGATAAATGTTTATAGAATCGAGCATGGAATTTTGAAAGCATGATAAAACATAGCTCTGTTCTTTCTTTTAAAACGGGTTATTGCTCAAGATGACAATAAACCATTGTTTCTCTTTCTCCCAAAAATTTTTCGATTTTTGAATTTTTTTTTTTTTTTTTTTTTTTTATAAAATTCAACAACATCTAAAGTCCCGTGTCATTCTTTGAATGACAACATCAAGACCGTAGATATTATCGAATCGAGAGAAACAATACAAAAGACAATATTTTTGAAGATTTTTCAATTTTTCAAATTTTGCATGGATTTTGAAAGTTTTATATTTTCTATTTGATTTTGAAGGTTTTATAATTTTGTATTTTGTTTTTCAAATAGATATATACAAGAGATAGAAGAAGAAAGACCTTTACTCCTCGTCTTCCTCCCGATGACGTTTGAGTGTTTCGGTTGAAGGCTTTTCAAGCCAAGACGTGGAAGAATAAACTCAAAACGTTCTCTTGGAAGAGCTTTGGTGAAGATGTTCGCTAACCGGTATTCGGTCCTCACAAAATAGAGTTCCACCACACCGCTTTTCCCTTGCTCCCGATGAAATGATGTCGAATGTCGATGTGCTTTGCTCTTGAGTGTTGTACATTGTTGCATGAGAGAGCAATAGCACTTTATGATCACAAGATGAGAGGATTTGTTGAATACAAAGCCATAGTCGATAATCGAGATCTCATCCATAGGATTTGAGCACAACAAGATGACATGGCTATGTATTCACCTCAGAGAGAAATAGAAGTACTCATTTGCTTCTTTGACGACCACTCACAAGCTTATCACCCAAAACCGAGCACCTCCGCACGCATTTCGACGAGTATCTTGACACCGCATGATCTCGCATCCGCATATCTTTGTTAGTGACATACCGGTGTCCTTGGTACCAAAGTCCCATATTGATGGTTCCTTGGAGATACCGAAGACCCGCTTAACCGCTTCAAGGTGCTTTTAGTAGGCTTAGCCTAGTATCTAGCACACATGCAAACAATGAACAAGATGTCCGGTCTACTAGCAATGAGGTACATCGTGATCCAATCATACTACGATATTTCGTTTGGTCTACCATGATCCCCGAGTGGTCCTTATCTAGTTTGGTTCGTTCAATCATGGGTGTGTCAACAGGTCACTTGAATCAAATCCAAATTTCATTAAAATCTCATTTGCATATTTAGATTGATTTATGAAAATGCCTCCGGACTTTGTGAAATTTGTAATCCCAAGAAAATGACATTTGTCCCATCATTGACATTTGAAATTTTGAACTCATTTCATTTGAAAAACGTCACACACATTGGGGTCGATCGAAGCAAAGATGATATCATCAACATAAATTTGAACATGGATTAAATGTTTGTCGACTTCCTTGTGAACAATGTTGGATCAATCTCCTTTCTTGAATCCGGTAGATAGAAGAAACTTTGATAGCGTATCATACCATGCCCTTGAGCTTGCTTTAAACCGTACAAAGCCTTCTTCGACGATAAACGTGGGTAGGATGCTCGATTTACAAAGCCTTCGGTTGGGCGACATAGACGACTTCTTTAAGATCTCCGTTCAGAATGCCGTCTTCACGTCCATCCGATAGACTACCATGTTCTTACTAGCAAGATTAGCCAAAAGATTCGATTGCCTCGATTCGAGCAACAGAGCAAAAGATTCTTCAAAGTCTATACCTCCTCTTGACGGTATCCTTTAGCAACTAATCGAGCCTTGTTCTTCAACACATCACCATGCTCATCAAGTTTCACTTTGAAGATCCATTTAAGAGCAATAATCATAGCACGCCTGGAGCGGTACTAACTCCCATACATCAAGTCGATCAAACTCATGAATTTCTTCTTGCATGGCATTGAACCAAATTGCTTCATTCATGGCGGTTTTAACATCTTTTGGTTCGATCTTAGAGAGTACGGAGTTGAAGAAACACCACAAGGCATCGGTTGCAAGTTGTTTACGTGTGGATACAGGACGAGAGGATTTCCAATGATGTTGTCCAATGGATGATCGTGAGTCCATTTTCCGAGGTGTTCATGTGGCGTTGGTTGAGGGACCAAGTAGCAGAGTCGATGTCTCCGAAGAAGATGGTTCGATGAAGATTCATGAGCAAATACATTTTCAAATGGAGCATCTTCAGAGTAGCAAAGGGATTAACTTCATCATTGATACGGACATAGTTCCATGATGTACCCTCGAAGTTTGATGATTTATTGATGAGACAGTGATCGCCAGCAGCGCTTCTTGACTTAATGATATTGAGATTGAAGGATTGACGTCATTCACGGGAATATGAGCACCTCAAGTAGGAATTGTCGGTTCATTAGCACTTGGCTCATAATGTTCATCAAACATGGGATCAAACAATTTCTTTAAATCAACATCGATGGAGGTACATATGGAGTTTCGGAGAATAATTTGGTATAAGGGATGAACTAATGGGACTGTCTTGAAGTGCGGGTCCTGAATGGAGTGTCCAGAGCCATAGGACCATCGCGATAGAAACTCTCTCGACTATCTTTATCAACCCATATGTAGATAATTTGAAGTGACCACCGATAAAGAAAACGATATACCAAACTTGAAATCAAGAAGAATTCCATGCATTTGCATCTTAAGCTCGCCTTTGTAATTTTAACTCCAATCTCAAATAAGTGATAATTGATTAACTCAAGTAATCGCCTTGTGTCAAATGCCCAACACGTGAATAAACGTACAACCGGATGTACGTCGATCCACTGAATGAACCGGAACAAATGATTTCTCGACATTAATGTATTCTTCCTAAAGGTATACATGTAGAGACTGATCTGGAAGATTCACCACAAATGTCTTCGAGCGAATAAGGTAGTCATTTTCCTTAATGTTCATGTGGTTGATTTATAGCGTGCACAATGAGAGGAACAATAATCCGTAAAGATTTGGCAACGGAATACCAAAGAGCGGATCATTATCCATGAACAACAATCCGTGAAGATTTGGCACAGGAATACCAAAGAGCGGATCATTATTCAATAGTGCAACTTACAATATCATGATAGTCATTATAAACGCCTTGTGAAATAACTGGAGATAAGGTTTCTTGAGAATTCCAAGAAGTACTTCTTAGATGGTGAACCAGTTGAGTCAATAGAAACCGGAGCATGAGCTTCAGAAGTTGGATGATCAACATTCGTCGGAGGTTGAAAGCACTCATCAAACATATCTTTGAAAAACAATGAATCCCAAACATTGATTCCCATTTATCCTTATCCTTAGTATATTCACTCTTCATCAAAAAGAATATACACTCATCATCATCAAAAATTAAGTCATATAACCATTATTCAAACATCTATCATCATGTAGTATATTCACTCTTCTCCCCCTCAAAAATTGATTTAACAAGTGAATAAGAGTATACACCAATGAACGAGATCCACTTGATGACCGAATGAGCGTGGAAAAACATGAAGCTTGTTGATGAATAATGTAGATGAGTATGGCCATTTACGAGAATTTCTCATTAGTCAAGATAAAGCTTACGTAAGAGCATACACTTTTCTTTTCTTTGAGGAACGGGCTCAAGTGTTATCTGCAGGATTGCTTAATTTGTTTTGCTTTCCAAACTTTCTTAACGGGGTATGATTCTTAGATCTCGAAATAACACATCACATTTATCATGATTACGGAAAATAAACATTTTTACATGTTTTGCGAGACAAGATAAGGCCTCGAATTAATTTCATGAAGCTTAGAGCTAATACTAGAACTAACACGATTCTTTTGTTCAAATCAAACTTCTTGTCCCTATGGTATTCTTTACTTCCTTATCATGATCACTTTTAGTTTGCGTAATCCTATCCTTCTTTGCATTGCTTCTAGGTTTTGACCCGCTAACTTTAGTGTCAATCTTAACATCTGTAGAAGTAATGATGGGAACATTACATGCTTCACTACTTTCTCGCATTCCCGGTCTAGAAGTCTTTGGATCCGAAATTCTAGGAGGCACATCAAAGGTTGCTTGCTTGAATTTCGACATGGAACAAGGCATATCAAGGGTCACATGCTTGGCTTTAGGCATAGAACAAGGCACAACTATTCTATCTCGCCTATTGTTAGATTTCGAACTTGTGACAATTACATACTCTAAGAGTTCCCGAGATCGTTTGGCATCCATGCATAGGCTATAGTACTATCAAAAGGTTTTCTAATCTTTCATCTTCAACAATCTCACGCAGACCCTTCAAACTTTCCTTAAGGTATGAGAGGTATGCTTTATGTGCAAGTTCATTATTCCTAATGGGCGGAGGAATATATAACATATCGATAGCATATTTATCACAATCGAAACCTTAGGAATGTAGTATTTGCAATTGGGATTGGCAACTTTCCTTTCACCTCACGCCTGATTCTCAATATCGTTAAGTAAAGAAGTTATCTTTTCAATTTGTTTATCATGATTAACTTTAAATGAATCACATAACTCTTTGTTTTGATCATTAACCTTTGAAATTTCGACTTTAAAACAATCATTTTCCTTTGCAAGTTATCAATTATGTTTTGAAGTTGGAAATTCGAGAATCTAAAGGTGGAGGCATATGGGAACCAAATCATCCTTCTTTTCACCTTTCAGTTGTGAAATTTGGGCTTTCAATCTTTTGATCGTGGGCAATAAGCTCGAATTTGTTCATGACGTTTGCTAATTTCAAAGATCGCATCAAACTCGGGAGCATCGAGGATGTCTTGATATTTGAGGTTTTAACATTTTCTTTGAGATGTTGATGTTTTAATTGCAAAGCAAGATGTTCAACTTCTAATTTAGAATAATGTTTGACCAAGTTATGATGATCATCCTGTTCTATTTTCTCATGCAATTTTGAATTTGTTGTTTCAAGCTCAATGACACGATCATGGGAGACTTTCGAGCAACATGATAATTCATGAAATTGAGAAGCATTAATGGAACAATTTGTAGCGATGAAAACACATCTTGAGCAATACATTCATAAATCGATTCTCATTCGGTGTATGCAAGTTCTTCCTCTCAATCTCATTATATTTTAATTCTCTCTCATAATCACTAACCTCAACAATCATTGCATCAAATTCCTTTTCCATTTCTTTAATGTCCGAATTCATTCCTTTTTAAGACTCTCAAAATGATCTTTTAGTTGTTTAAAGAAAGGCATGACTTGATTAAATAACATTCTTTAGTTTGCTCAAAACCCTTTCTCCTTGAAGAATACCAGCTGGTGTGATCCTTTTCTTGCAAGTTTTCTCAAAATCAACAAATAGTTGAAAGATAACATATTGACTAATTAAGGTCTTGCTTTTAGTGGCAATTGTTCTAGGAACAAGATGCATTGGTGTATTGGAGGATACACAATCGCTCTAGGCATTTTCGTAAGGGAGGGTTCGTTACAACAAGATTCTCTCGCTTTTTGCTTATCTAAATCCTTTTCCGAACACTTGTTCGGGGGTTAATAGAGTCTGAGGCTTAAACTTGTTCAAGGAGATCCAATTTTCTTTAGTGTAATTATGGGGTTTAATCGTTATGTTATTCTTTTTACACTCGGGATCTTCTAACTTCTTATTCATTTTCTCCCTAGTGACTTCATCGATTTCTTATCTTCCTCGGTGCACTCAACGCAACTAGGTTTCTCGCTAGGCTTAAGGATTTCATTACCATCATAAAGCACCTTATGAGCATTTCTAGCCTTTTAATTACCTCTGGATTTGGTTCCTCAACAAGGGAATGCTATGCTTATCGCTTAAGACTCGATGCTTAGTGATCATGTGAGCGGTTTGAATGGTATTCCCTTGTACGCATAACTTATTTTCAAGCTTGTTTTTCAAAGTTTTAGATTGGAAAATCATTCAAAAGTTTTGATTCCTTAGCCTTGAATTCTTGCTTAAGCATTTTAACATTTTCTTGAAGTTCGTGTTTTGCTTAGCGCTTTGGAAAGCTTTACTTGTAAGGAGTTTAACTCTTGTTTTAATACTTCTTCTAAAATTACTTTTTCTAATAATTGTACACATTTGGATATCCATCTCCGCGCTCACGAGTGGTAAGTTCAAACTTAGCACTGTTCAGATATGGCAACTTGATCCTTATAGGTATTGAGTTCGGTGGTCAAGGAATCATCAGCACAAATGCAAAGTACTCATGCAATTCATAATCATCATTTTGAGAAGAAGATGCATACCTAGGTACTGCGAAACATTCATGCAACTTTCCTCTGCATTAACGTGCACATGTTGTGGCGGTGCATCTCTATCTTGGGTACATCCGAAGCTTCCATGGAGCGTTCCTTTGCATTAGCTTGCACGGGTTGTGGTGGTGCACCTCTCTCTCTTGTGAACATGAGCATGAAGATTCTATTTTAGCATTGTCCGACTCATCATTATTTGTTTTCTAACATTCTCGCATTCAAAGAACACCGATTCTTCCATAGATACATTACCCAACTTATCACAACAATCTCTCAACTACTCCCGACACTCATTCACTTTTCATCCTTTTGTGCGGTTTCCTCAATGTACTTTTCACATTATCCATGAGTTGGATAAATGTCTCAATGAATTCTCAATTTCCATTCCAAGATGTTTTTGAAGGAAATTCGATCAAGTGTTGATCGTGTCTATCAATATTCCCACCGATGAATGGTCAAATTGTTTGTAGATTACTTGAAGAGTCTGACCGAACCATCTTTTGAACTTCTTCATTGGTAAGTTGCGACTTTAAATGCTCTATGTTCAACAACAAGCTTCTTGTCAATGTAGGTAAGTCCCGCGAAAAGAGCACTACATGTTCGATCCCCAACTATGGATAACAACCGTATGAGGTGCGGATGAAGTAGTTGGTAGGGCTCAATGCTGCATTCCATTTGCATGGCATTCATAGCAGTGCAATTCATTCTCATTGTACTCGTAACATGAAGATCTCACATCCTCGTTGTTTAATTCAAACATCTTTAATCGTTCGATGTAGCATCCTTTATCATTATTATCCACAAGATCATACAATTTAAGCACTTCGAAATCATCGGGTCAAGAGTAAGACATGATGTGGTAGAATGCACGGATTTTACAAGTCTATGATTTAAACCGAGAAATAGAATCTTTCGGATTTTACTAAAATCAAGACTAAACCGTTAAGCAATGACCAATGGAATGTGTTAAGACGATTGATGGATCGACACAATGATAGACAATTGTGTGTTAGGTCTTATGATTGTTTGTGGATAAGCAGATGTTGTTTGGTTGTGATTTGGGTTGGTTGTTGCACGATTTTATGGAGAAATTTAGGTCTAAAACTTAAAAGCTCAATAACTTCCTTTCGGAGAGGATTTGGGCCTCGAAAATTCGGTTCACGACATCGCTAGAAACCTCACAATATTCACTGTTCGGTCGTTTTGATGGTATTTCAACGAAACGGAGTTACTGGATCAAAAGTTATGGCCGTTTGAAGTTTTGACGTAAAAGTCAACTTTGGTCAAACCTCTTCTTCAAAAAATCAACCAAGTCGCTAAACCCTTGAACCAAGTCGCTAAGTACCTAATTCACTACACCACCAAGTCGCTAAAGTCCCAAGTCGCTAGACAAGTGCAAGTCGCTAAGTAGTAACTCGCTAAGCCTCAAGTCGCTAGCAAAATTTTGGCAAGAATTGCCACTCAAGTCGCTAAAGATTCAAGTCGCTAAAGAGCAACTCGCTCTGCACCAAGTCGCTACCACCAAGTCGCTACCCATAGTGGAGAGTCCACTACTTGTCTCGTTAATCGCTAGGTCTAAGTCGCTAGCTCCAAAATCAGAACTCGCTACAAAATTGTGAAGCAAGTCGCTACGAAGAAAGAGATCCGTATATCAAGTCGCTAGCAAGAAAAACCACATAAACATCACTTTTCAATCCAAAACAACCCAACCAAGATGATTTAAGCTTACCAAATGATAACCTACACACTTGTGATGATTCTAAACATAAAAGTACTAACAAAATCCAAACTTTAACCCCGAGAAATCAACCAAATAATGCAAAAACCACTAAACTTTTTCAAACTCAAAACCACCTAAAACCACTAGAAATCCAAAGATGTGCAAGATATGATCTAACCATGGCTCTTGATACCAATTGTAGGATATTAGTTTTCACATACACATCAAACCATAACAACAAGGTGGCGTATAAGTGGAATTCTAGAGAGAAAGTTAGAGGTTTAGGGAACTTAGTGAGAGAAGTGAAAGATATTATTATGAGCTCCAACTCTACCTTGGAAGGTAGAGAGTATTTATAGTCTTACATAAATCGCCACACATCGGGTCATGGATCGGGCATACAGTGGGTAAAGACCCGTCCGTCCTCCACGATGTTACTAAACTAATTACTACTTAACATAAAAGAACTACGACCACGAGCTTTCTAACGATTACATATACTTGAGGTGACCGACTCTTTAATACCTGGAATTTCTAATTCCTAACAGATTTCTATCTCGTTTAGGTCTACACACTATATTCCTATCAAATGAGATTTTTCTTTCTATTTTATTAGCTTTCGTTTATTCTATTTTTGTCTTTGTGCCCTTTGCTTGTAAAACCATTTTCAATTGTCCCCATGGAGGATGAAATTCCATTTAGATCATTAACAATAGAGGAAAAATTGTATTTCACTGATAGATTGGCTTTTTGTTGGTCCAATGAATATTTGAGTGATCTTAGAGATACCCAAGAGGATATGAGGGTAAAGTTATATGGGTTTGATGAATTATGTGCATGTGTGGCTTTTATTAAACAATCATTGTTAGGATCAACTCCTTTTACTGAGACTCTTTGGAAAAAATTTATGACAGCTTCCTAACCGTGAACCATAAGTTGAATGAATTGATAGGTTTGTATACATCACAACTTGAGGAAAAAAATGAGGATTTATCCAAATATAGGCACCATGAACAAAAAGACATAGTTTTTAAGAATATGGACTTTAAATCGGACCAATATTGTGAGATGGTTAGAGTTGAGCTACCTAGTTGCATGCATGGGATAGATTTCACCAAATCATATGACACGTATGAGGAATCCCTTAGGCCAATGGAACATAGTGATCAAGTTATTGAGAATGATTCTTATGAATCGGATTAAGAATTTGAAATGGCTAAAGAAGGATTTGAGATACTTAGGTGATCCAGATATAATAGAGAATGAGGTAAAAACTCCAAGCCCACAAGTAATATTATCATATGGTAGCAACAAGATCGGCCACAACGAGGAAATGGAAGTTCGTATCGGTGACCAGATTCTTCAACCAAATGAGTCTTTTAGATATTTGGGTTAAGTGATACACAAGTTAGGGAGGATAAACTATGACGTACCTACCGTATTAGAGCAGGTTGGGCGAAATGGAGGGCGGCGTCAGGAGTAATATGTGATAAGAAAGTCCCCTTTAAGTTAAATGAAACATTTTATAAGGTGTCAATTAGACCATCTATCTTGTACGGGTCAGAGGGTTAGCGTATCATGTAAGCTCAAGCTAATAGGGTGGAAGTGGCAGAACTGTAAGACCATGCTTGACATGATTCAGAACAGAGTTTTTAGAGCAGAACTTGAAGTAAAAACTATAATCTCAAAGATGCGAGAAGGAAGGTCGAGGTGGTTCGATCATGTCAGGAGAATGCCACAATTAGCGCCAATAAGGAGAGTCGAAACATTGATAGTTGAAGTTTTGAGAATGAGGGGTAAACCTAAACTTATGTGGGAGGATAGACTTAAGCAAGACATGAAAGAGCTCATCATTCGAGGACATGACCTCATATAGGAATGCGTAGAAAGATAAGATTAGAATTTGCGAGTAGTTCGGGCTAAGGTTGGAGGTAGTCTTTGTGTCTAGGTCTTTTTAGAATTCTCTTAGTTGCCTTGCCTTTTTGTGTTTTAGGTGTTTCTTAGCTTTTTTATTTTAGGTTTTTGGGAGTCTAATGGCCTCCTTTTTTTCCTTTTGATTTACTTTAGCTTTAGACCCCTTTGCGTTGCCATGATTTGTTTATGTGCTGCTCTCTTTGGTTTTGGTTTTGGTTTTTCTTTTTGCATTTTGCCCATTTTCTTTTCTTGCTTTTTCCTAGGTGTTTTTGCCCTCTTGTTTTATGCCTTTTTGCTTGTATTTGTTGTTTTGTCGTGCCCCATATCTGTTTTGTGCTTTTCTTTTTCTATTTATGTTTCTCTTGGGGTGTTTGCTTTTATTTGTTTTTGCCCTTTTTCTCTTATGTTCCTTTTGTTGGTTTCCTGCCTTTCTGATTTGTATGATTGTTTCCTTGTTTTGCCCTTTGTCTTTTGTATGATTTTATGCTCCTAGGTGTTTGCTTGTATATGTTAAGATCTTTTTTCTCTTATGTTCCTTGTTCGTTGGTTCCCTTGTTTGTTTATTTTTTTTCCTTTTGTCTTTGAATGCTTATACTTGTTTGCTCTCTTGCTCCTTGCACTTATTTATTTTCTCTCTTACCTGCACATTTGCACTTGCGGGAGGTCTCTCTGGAAGCAATCTCTCTACTCTTAGATTTATCCCAAGGTAGGGGTAGGATCTGTCTACATTCTACCTCTCTCATAACTCGCTCTGGCGGGATTGGGTATGTTGTTGTTGTTTGGTTATTTATACCCCCCTTAAATACAAGTAATACCCCCAGATTTTTATTTTTTTCTAATTTTTTATATTATAAAACTGCGAAATAAAATAATCGACACATAAAATGTAAAATTTGATAAGTCAAAAGTATAAAACACAAGAAAAATAGAACAGAAAATCATAAAAGGCCGTCATGTCCTGTTAATAAAGTGGGTAAAACTGCCGAAAAAAGTGCAGAACATAAACTATATAGTATGACAAGTCAAAAATAGTAAACGAAAAAATAAATGGAACAAAAAAAACGTAAAAAGGTTGTCTTGTCTTGTCAATAAAGAAGATATTAGGAGAGGTATTAGATGTATTTTTAGCATAGAGGTACAAATAGTACCACCCTTTTGAAAAAGGGAAATTATTTGCACACTTCATTAATTGATTTACACACTCAAAATTATTGTGTCTTGACATTAATACTCTTACATTACTTTTACTCGTTTCTGCCCTTATAAAGATATGAATATCAAGACACAATAATTTTGAGTGTGCAAAACAATTAATGAAGTGTGTAAATCACCTCTTTTTTTAAAATGAATGTTGAAACAGGCCTTGTTAACTACTTAATTGACTTTTTCAGAACACTTTATAATATGCCCCCAATCCATATCACTACTCACAACTCACCCAAACCTTCCCTTCCCACCCCAACCAAAACCATTACAAAATGCATACACACACACAATTCATCCATTTCATTTCACATTCTTCGCAACCATAAAGCCAAACCAAATCAAACCCTAAAAACTCAAAAAATGATGGAAACAAGGCGCGACTCATCATCATCCAAACGCACACTCTCACCACCACCATCCTCCTCATCTTCACAACAACCACCTACCAAAAATCAAAAGTAATTTTGTTTAGAAACTTTTTTCACAAAACCCTAGATTTTTTTATAACAATGTGTGGTTTTTCCAATTACAGGCAGCAACGGCGTCGCCAACCGCGAAAATGAGGCGGTGCTTAAGGACTCTGGTGATCATGAACAAGAGGTACGATCATCTGACACGTGTAAAAAAAGGTTGAAAATGAGGACGATAAGTTGAGAGTTGTTGTTGTTGAAGGTGAAGTGTTTTTTGTGTTGTTTAGATTATTGAATGTGATCGTGTTTATGTAACGAATTTTTTGTGGCGATTTTTTAGGGGAGGAGACGTCGAAGATTTCTCAAGTTTCTAAGGTTGTATGTTAATCAAGTTAGTTTATTTTAGTGTAATAGTGATGACATTGGTACAAATGTATATATTTTCTTTAACATGTTGTAATTGTATCTAGTTTATTTTAGCATAATAGTGACGACATTGATACGAAATGTATCTAGTTTTTAAGATGTTGTAATCGTATTTGTATGTATTAAAAGTTATTGTTTTTATCGCAATGTGTCATGGTAACTTATGGTATCATCTCTCTTCTTTTTAAACTTTTTCTTCTATTTGCATTCATTAAATAACATACACATCATTGCATGGATTTGTTTTTTTGTTTGTAAAACTTATGCGGATATATCATTTCTCATTTTAAAATATGTTTAGTTTGTAATAAATATTCTATTTTCTAAAGAAAATTTTCAAATATAACTGAAAAAACAGTCACACATTTTTTCAAAAGATTTAAAAAAAACAATGAAAATCATACTTCTAAAAATCTAAAAAGTCTAATTTACCCTTCTCTACTTTTATCTCTCCCAAAAACTAAAACACGTAACATCATTTAAATGAGTTTCCAAAGTTATCAACACTTCTCCAAAGAAGAAAACCTCTTCCATTCTCGAGGAAACTAAAAACGAGAAAGTGACAAAAAATCTACAATTAAACGCAACCTTATAAATTAGTATTTATTTATATTTGTTTATGTTACTCTGTATTCATGAATACTTAGACCACATATAATATATTGACTGCATCCAACATCATCATGTTAACATTTACTCCTTTCACCGAATCAACCGCCATACTTATAATGGTGACCACCAAACCAACCATATAAACATGTCACACTTAAACGCAAATATACTACACAACACGCTCACACATACACAAACAACAAACATTTCATTTGATACCTCCACGCCCCTTCACGCATGAAGGGGGCTTCCACTTCCACTGGTTTAGTTATGGATGTTATTTCACATTTTCATAAACTTTTTATATGTATTCATAATGATTGTACCTATAGTGATTATTAGAATTTTTTTTATTTTTTTTCGAAAATTGTTGTATTGAAAATGAATCACAAAAGGATCCAAACAATGAAACACACCTGAAGGATGCAAGATGACATCCTAAATTACAATGGCTTGAGAACAAAGGAAATTGCTACCGATACTCGTGAAATTGAGGCTAAATGTAATCGACAAAGTGAGAACTACCAGCTAAAATTGAGATCATGAGCTCAACTTGAACTCTCGAGCACCATAGATGAACTTGAAAATTATAGTAGATTCTTGAACCAACTTTAACCAGGATTGATGAAAAAGCTTGATCATATGATGGTCGGTGCACATTAATTGCTGAAGAAGAATAAAGAACTTGCAACCTTGATAAAGATAAACGGTTGTTCTTCTTAATACCACCATTGTTGTTCACAAAGGGAGAGGTAGTATGTCGTTGTTGCTCACCTCGGACGAAAAGTCACTAAACACGTCATGTTTTGAACGAGCTGGTTTTCCATCTAGAGAGATGCCCAATGAAGCCCCAAGACTATACATTGAAATAGATTTATCATTTTCCGAATCCCCTTGAGATAGTGAACACACATGATCGTCGTCACCTTCATACACAATGTTGTTGTTCCTTACTTTAACTCTACCTTTTTTCTTGATTCTAGCTGAGATCTTTACGATATCCTTCTCTTTGTTCTTTGAAATGGATTTCTTTTCTTGCACTATCTTTAGAAAATCTCAATGCCTTGCTGCAGATCGCATGACATTCAGAAGTTTTTTTAATATAGTTTTCTAATCAAGCCGAGTTACAGCTTGAGAAGCATCGGTAAAAAAAATATAACATGTTTTTTAGTCGACTAATCATTTACTAATTATACTATGATACAACGATCTTCAACCATTTAGGCCTCTATTTAAACATGTAAAATCGATTTTCTTAGAATTGCTTTGATTGTAATGTTTAGAATAAACTGTGTAAGCAACATCTATGATTCTTGAGTAGTTGACGAGACTAGTTGTATCGTTTAAGGTAATATTCGAATCATTATGCATCCTTTTAATGGTATTGGTCAAGTGATATGTGAACAAGTATCTTGTCAAACAAAATGTGTCTTAGGTACTAAATTTTGGCGTGATCTCCTCATTTTATTATATTAAAGACGTATTTTAGTTAAGTTTTAATAGTGAGTACTCACGTTTGAATTAGCATATATGCTATTGAGTTGCGCACCTATGTTCAAAACTTATAGTAGATGACTATTAAATTAGTCATCCACATAAAAGTAGTATACTCACACGTAGAGGTGCACAAAGCCTGTGCCAGGTCGGGCCAAAAAAAACTCAGGCCTCAAAAATCTCGGGTTGGGCTAAACCCGAGCCTTAACCAAAATAAAAGGCCTATTTTGGCCCAAATAGTCCAGACCGGTCCAAATCGGGCTTAGCCCAACCCAGGCCCGAGCTTATCTTTATGTCCTTTTTCTTATAGAGGGTGTTAAATTTGTATTACTAAGTTAGGCCCAACTTATATAATGTTACACCATAGTATTGATGTTACTAAATATTAGGGAAAATGTTGCCTAATGGTAACAAAGTTTCACAACTGTTCCAATTTACCATTTGAACTTTATAATAACTACAATAACCATTTAAGTTTCAATAGTGTTCTATTTTTGTGTAAATGTTCAAAATAAGTGCCTTGTTTGATAATACCTTAATAATAAACACTACCCCCTGATTAGTTAGTTATTGGTGTGTTATTAGGAGGGAGATGAGGTGGCGCTGAGGTGGCAGATGAATAACGTGTTATCCGCGCATACCACACCAAGCACTCTAACAGTTGTAATAACAACATAATACAATGAACATAGAAATCTAAAATAAAATACAATAATGTAGCAAAAATCAAAATC
Source organism: Chrysanthemum lavandulifolium (assembly GCA_022545495.1). Lineage (NCBI taxonomy): Eukaryota > Viridiplantae > Streptophyta > Magnoliopsida > Asterales > Asteraceae > Chrysanthemum > Chrysanthemum lavandulifolium. Next base: position 59,845,297 of record CM040243.1, on the reverse strand, counting down.
AACAAGACCCATGTTTAACAAAGTTTTCTTAAAACATGTACGCTAGTCACTTTACCTGTCTCTAATCAAGAGTGCAAGGGTGAGAACAAATGTACACCCGGACTTGACTAACACGATATGTGACACTTGTCTAGAACTTTAATGTAGCATTTGTGTGTTCAAAAACTCTTTACATATGTGATACAGATGGAACATATGCATCCAATATATCTGAAAAGATTGTAAATGATGCCATTAACTTGTTTAGTCATAGAAAATGGTTAGAGAAATTGTAACCAAGAGTTACGGTCTTAGGCTGCTCCCAATGGTTGTGAGGGAGAGCCGATGAGGAGCATCAGTCACGCGCCACCCCATTAGGGGGAGGCTTGCCACACGTGAGGGCTAAGAAAAAAGAGGACAAACGGTGAGGCTCTCATTAAATATGGTTGTGTGCAAAGTGAGCATCCATTGAATGTTTTTATTATTAATTATTTGTTTGTAGGTGTGTGTGGTATTTTGTGTAGCATGTTTGTATAAAAATAGGTATTCTAATAAAAAGTGGGGGAGTGGTGATCAATGTGGGTGAAAACTGAGAGAGAGTGAGGAGAGGTAAATGGAGAAACAAAGTTGATATGGCACTGAGGTAAAATGTGAAATGGTGTGACAGTGTGACCATTGAGAGTGACGTTCAAAATAAGTTAAAATAATATTACTCGTACTTGTATGCTATATCCTAGTATCTTTTTAGCCTAATCATTCTTGTAACTATATATATTAGTGCATGTCTAAATGAATGAATAAGAGAATTCAGCACATTAGAGATTAGAATATATGACTAGGAAAATAAATTAGCATGATAAATTAGAAATTTATAGCAATGACTAAAGCATAATTCGAGTATAAGCTCAATTTTTCTGTACAACACTCGTATTCGCAAACATGAGCACTAGTCCAATGATTGTAGCCATGCCGATACTATAATCCATGTATTGAACAACATATTCTTATTCTAGTTAACTGAGTATATTGAAGTGTGAAATGAATAAAAATATGTTAAAGAGATTATGGCTTAGATGCATATGAGTGAATATTCATAGTCAAATTGTTATGGGTCCAACTCTCATCAAGACGAATGTATAATTTGTATGAGAAAATAAGGTGTCATTTATTTGTTATAAATAAGAGCTTATTTGCTCTCATGTTTACAAGCACGTAGACAATAGAACTGCAGATGTTTGTTTTCACCTCTTCGCACTCCCTTTGTTTTGTAGTGGCGCTTTAGTGGTTTTCAGTGGTTGATGGAGTGCGGTGGTGTAGTGGCGATTGTTGGTGGTGTTGAGGTTCTTGAAGTAAAGATCTTCAAGATATCGATAAAAAAATCTATGAACATGAAGCACTTTTACGAAGTTTTTTTTTTTTTTTTTTTGGAGTAAGTGATAAGAGAATTTACATCATAAAAACGCCACCGCCTAAGTGTGTGGTTATGCAAAAAAGTTTGCCTAAAAATTACATTGCATCAACTTACGAGGTGTTTGTTAAAGCTTATTGGTAGAGCTAGATAGTTCGTTGAACTTCTAAAATGTTAATAAGTTTTGTTTGTTAGGTTTATAAACTTATGAACTTGAGTATATTAACTTATATAAGCCATCAAATTGATAAGTAAAAAATTAAGCTTGTTATCTTTTGGAAAATTATTACCAGAAGCAATCACTTTGGCATCAAATAAAGATAGGGATAATTGCTTGGAAATGTATGTAACTTGTAATGTTTTGTAGTTTTGTGTATCCCACTATGATGTTTTTTTTTTTTTTTTCAAATCGGTATAGCCTACATTTTAATTTTGTCTGCTCCGTGTATTCGGTGACCTCGTAAGCAGGTTAAAGGTTAATTTATACATTAAACATTAATTTTTGTGTGCCACGTCACTAAATAATATATACAATTGACATTACTTTTTCTAGTTCCGTGTAGCCTACTTTATAAAACCCATTTCCAAACACCATCTTCACCTTTACCCTTACATTCACCCTCTTCACAACCATAGCAGCCACCTCTACCCTTCACCTGCTGCCACCACACTTCAGCCAACACCATGGAAAAACCCGACCCATTCACACCTCACCTTCATCAAACCCGAAACAATAACAATAAAATTCCCTTCGTCATGACGTCATCAACCATCACCTTCATCATCCTTCACCGGGAAAACGACTTTTATGGCTCAAATTTTATCATACAATATAAGGTGGTACTGATTTATGAAAAAACGTCATTTACGGAGAAAACGCTTTCAACCAATCTTCATCATCATTCGCTTGAAAAAACGACTTCAACCGGAAAAAACATCAGCAACCACCACCATGTGACTCATTTGCGGTCATACAGTATAACCATGTGTTCCTTGCTTGTTGCCAAATCCAGATATTAACCCCAATCGGACATACACATTCAACATATGAAAAACCTGCTAAAACTTGAAACTTTTTTGGTGGGTTTTATATTGGGCTAATTACATGTAAATGTATCTAATTTGTCATTCCATGCAGTTATGTGTAACCTACTTTGCAGTTGTATTTCAAGAAATTATATTTACATGAAAAAAACCTGCTCCACGTAGACATTATCATGTTGGACGGTCACCGAATACACGAAACAGACATAATTCAAAAATAAACTACACCAATTTGAAAAAAAAAGAAAGAATACAAAATGCGACAAGTTAGATACACTCTCTTTCTCATATCTCATACTTCGCTCCCGCTTAAAACAAGCCCTGTTAACTACTTAGTTGACTTTTGCGGAACACTTTATAAGAGCATCGGGTGTAACCGCGAATTCGCTCGCCGATTCCGACGTGGCAGCTTGCCGAGTCTCGCCGTTTCCTCACAACGACACCATGGTACCTGGCCACTTGTGTCTTCATCAGATTTTCAGCGACAAGATTGAATTTTGTGTTTGTTTTGTTTGTTTTTTTTGTATATTTATAATAGGTTGTGTGTGAACTGTGTATGTGTTTGATGAGGAAGAATATGTCTCTGTAGTGTAATGTTTATGTTTGTGTAATTTTTTTTACTATTATATAATTTTGTAAACGTTTTTTTAGATGTTTTTTGTATTTTAATTTGAATGAAATGATTTAGTCTGTTTGTAAAATGGAAAAGCAAATAAAAATAAAGGTGACTGAGACTGAAATAGTTGTGTTGTGTTTAATTGAGAGTAAAAGAGTAATTTGAAGTATTAGTGTTGATGTGATACCCGATCCACATCACACTACTCTCTCACAATGCACCCAAACCTTCCCCTTCCTACCCCATAATCACTATAAATACACACACACACACAAACACAAATTCATTTCATTTCATTTCACCTTCTTAACAACCACAAAACCAAACCCTAAAAACTCATAAAAATGGTGGAAACAAGAAGCGGCTCATCCTCATCCAAATGCCAACTTTCACCACCACCATCCTCTTCATCTTCACAACAACAACCGTTTGACAAAAAATCAAAAGTAATTTTTTTTCACAAAATCCTAGATATTCTTTATAACAATGTGTGGTTTTTCCAATTACAGGCGGCAACGGCTTAAGGACTTTGGTGGTGGTAAGTGTGTTAATGATTCACCCTTCATGTGGCTTGATCTTAACCATCCTTCCTTTAGATCTTTACAAGTTTCCTAACTTAACCATGGTTAACATTTAACCCAATATATGGTTAACAAAACCCTTCCTCCTATAAATAGCAAGAGAAAACTTCATAAACTTCTCATCCCTCCCTCTTTTGTCA